>JAJEJO010002958.1:0-84740 GCA_020662805.1 Glaucomys volans | reverse complement strand
ATGTGAAGAATCCAATGTGAGACCCTCAAGGTAAAGTGAGTAAAATAAATTCACATCAAAGAAAGGAGCTAGAAAAACAAACAAAGCAAAACAAACAAACAAAAACAAAAACAAAAACTTACATCCCTGTCCTGACTATGGTGTTGGATATTAGAGGGAAAAAATCATTTGAAAATCTGTTGCCACACACTGACCATCATGTGGGTTTATAGTGTTTTCTAAAAAGAAAAATGCAAGTTGATGATGTTATTTAAGAGGTCTCTTATTGTTAGGCCCCAAGTTGACTGACTGTAGATCCTCTCTGCAAGAATGCAAATTCAATCCAGACTGGTTGAGAGAGAAAAAAAAAAAAAACTCATTTGAAAAAAGTCTGATTACTTAAAAAATATATATATAATATGTATATTTAATATATATAATATATATATGGTTGTAGATGGACACAATACACAATACCTATTTTGGGGAGGTAGTGGGAGGGTGCTGGGGATTAGAAGGCAGGGTCTTGTGCATTCGAGGCAAGCATTCTACCAACTAAGCTATATTCCCAGCTCTTTCTTATACAATACCTTTATTTTATTTATTTATTTAAATTTTATATGTTGCCAAAGAACAAAGCCAGTGCCTCACATGTGCTAGGCAAGTGCTACAACCCCAGCTCCCAACTAAACTCTTTTTTTTTTTTTTTTTTGTGGTGCTGGGGATTGAACCCAGGGCCTTGGGCTTGCAGGGCAAGCACTCTACCAACTGAGCTATATCCCCAGCCCACCCAACTATACTCTTGAAGATAGAATCAGCGAACTGGATGACAGATTAAATAGATTTATGGGGAATATAAAGTGATGGAAAATATGAAGGGATCTGAGATATGGTGGGTATCATGAGAATGTCTAACATGTATTTAGTTATATTTTGAAAATAATGGGATGGAAATACTGGAACCCTCATACCTTGCTGTTGGGAATGTAAAATTATGCAGCCACTTCAGAAAACAGTTTGCACTTCCTCAAAATGTTAAATACAGAGTTAACAGATGACTTGGAAATTCCACCTTTAGGTATTTATACAAGAGAAATGAAAATACAATCCACTCAAAAAACTTAGATACAAATATCCATTGCAGCATATTCACAAAAGACAAAAAGTAGAAACAACTGAAATGATGATTAAACAAAACACATCATGTCCATACATTAGGATATTGTTGGTCAAAAAAGGGAATGAAGTATGGATTCATGCTAAAACATGAATGATTCAAAAACATCATGGGAACTGGAAGAAGCCAGTATCAAGAGATCACATGCTCTAGGGTTCTATCTATACAAAATTTCTAGAGTAAACAAGTCTATGCAATGTTCAGAATAAGCAAATGCAGAGAAAACCAGATAAGATTGATGTTTTTCTAGGGTAAGATGAGAAAAGTTGGGATAGGGCTGGGGAATGACCCTTAACAACTTCCAGAATTGTTTTTGAGGTGATGAAGGTGTTCTAAAGTTAGATTTTATGTATCAGTTGAAATAAAGTTATAAATTCAAAAAATAAAATTAGATTTTGGTAATGTATACTAAAAACCATTGAATTTTTTAACTGGTGAACTTTGTGGTATATAAATTATATATCAATAAAACTGATGTTCAAAGATGATAGAGAAAATAGGGAAGAGTTAATATTTGAGCTCATAATGACTGGTAATGTCCCAGAACTTTTAAAAACATACATCTTGGGCTGGGGATATAGCTCAGTTGGTGGAGTGCCTGTCTCGCAAGCACAAAGCCCTGGGTTCAATCCCCAGCACTGCAAAAACACCAAAACCAAAAACAAAAAAACACACATACATCTTGGTGGAATTTCAAGTTGGTGCAGCCATTCTAGAGAATAGTATGGAGATTCCTCAGAAAACTTGGAATGGAACCATCATTTGACCTGGTTACCCCACTCCTTGGTTTTTACCCAAAGGAATTAAAATTAACATACTACAGTGACACAGCCACATCAATGTTTATAGCAGCTCAATTCACAATAGCTAGATTGTGGAACCAACCTAGATGCCCTTCAATAAATGAATGGATAAAGAAATTGTGGTATATATACACCATGGAATATTACTCAGCCATAAAGAAGAATAAAACTGTGGCATTTGCAGGTAAATGGATGAATTTGGAAAATATCATGCTAAGTGAAATAAACCAATCCCCAAAAAACAAAGGCCAAATGTTTTTTTCTGATAAGTGGATGCTGATACATAGCAGGGTTGGGCGTGGAGAATGGAGCAACGTTGGATTGTGTAGAGCGAAATGGGGTCGGGGGAGATGATGGAATGAGACAAACATCATTACCATCATGTGGGTACATGTATGATTACACAAATGGTGTGACTCTATATCATGCACAACCATAGATATCATGTGGGTACATGTATGATTACACAAATGGTGTGACTCTATATCATGCACAACCATGTGTGCAATGAATCCAAATGCAATCTGTTAAAAAATACATCTTTAAATGTAGGAATTATAATAAATCCCAAGAAGGATGAATAAAAACAAAACTGAAATCTAGATACCTCATTGGGTGAATACCAAAGATTTTAAAAGTATCCAGGCACAAAGGACCTAACCTACACAGGACTGTTGGTTGCTGTCTTAGTTCTCAAGAGCAAACAAGGTAACTAGATGTAGAATAGTAACATCTTCAGTGTGCTGAGAGAAAATAAACAATAATCTTTTCTTTTTTCTTTTTATATTTTCTTTTTAGTTGTCAATAGACCTTCATTTTTATTTATATACAGTGCTGAGACTAGAACCCAGTGCCTCATACATGCTAGGTAAGTGCTATACCACTGAGCTACAACCCCAGCCCCTCTTTTTATTTTCTTGTTGTTGAAGTTTTGTTTTATATTGTTGTTTGTTAGGTACTGAGGACTGAACTCAAGGGCGTTTTACTACTGAGCTACACTCCCAGCCTCTTTTATATTTAAGACAGGGTCTCACTAAGTTGCTGAGGCTGGCCTTGAACTTGCAATGCTCCTGCCTCAGCTTACCAAATTGCTGGGATTACAGGCATGCAATGCCACTCTGGCTAAACTACAACTGTAAACCACACACCCAAAAGTGCATCAGTTGGAAGAACTTCAAGAATGGGTTAGAAATTTAAAATCTCAGACAGATAAAACTATGAGAGATTGCATCAATCAGAGATCTTCACTAAAGGAAATTTTAAAAGAAGTACCTTGTTCCAAAGGAAATTAAACCTGCATGGAAATCTGAGCGCATGAACAAAGGTAATTTAAATATATCAATAACTCTAAACACACACAAATTTTTAAAAACGATGTCCAATTTGTGGAGGCACACTGCCTAGAATTAAAATTCTATACAATGATATCGCACAAGTCGGGCACTGGGTCCACCTGTGCAAGGACCTTGATTTCTGGTCGCCCACAGCCAACATGCTCCCCCAGCGTCCATCACTACAGGCTTGGGCTGCGATCTGCTTCGCACTGATCTGACCAGATGCCTTCTAACCTTCCTTTAAATTCTACACCCCAAACCCCTGTCCCGGCCCCAGCCCATCCCAGCTGCTACAGCAGACATCTGTGGAAGACGACACAGCCTGTTCGGTCAGGTTTCTCTTTAAATATTAGAAAGCTTAACAGGTCCACACAAGGATTGGATTCTTCAGATCCTCCTCATTCCAACATAGTTCCCTAGCCCTCCTCCTCCCGGCCCTCCCTCTCCTACTGCCCCCATTCTCCCCGCCCCATCTCCCCCTCCTCTTTCTTGTTCTATTTTGTTTCCTGGTTTGTTTCTGTTGTGTTTTGCAGGGCTGGAGATTAAACCCAGGGACACACTCTACCACTGAGCTATACCCCCAACCCAACATAGTTCTTTCTAATAGAATGCTTTTCCTTTTCCTTTTTTTTTTTTAAAAAAAGGAAACATGGTAATTAAATTAAAATTTAGAAAATTGAGAAGACTATAAAGAAGAAACTAAGTATCACCCATATCCTAAAAGTAACCACTTAATAATTGAAACAAAAATTTAAACTGTCGTAAAACACAACAAACAGATAACTGTAACAAATAATTGTGTTTCCGCCTCTCAAAACTGAGAATTGCTAACATTTTGTCATATTTACTTATAGACAGTTGCTTACCTTTTCAGAACCGACTATAGATTACAAATCAAGGCACATATTTTACAAATCAATTTTTCAAGATCAAAGAGGACTCTGTTATATTTTATCTTCCTATATGGACAAACATATTGTCAAAAAAAGTACAAAGCAATATTTTAAAGACTAAATAGTTAATAAATAACAAAGATGATCGAATTGTAATTATTATTGTATATGTGTGGGAATTTTGTGGTATTTAGGGGATCAATACACTAAAATAGGGGCAGAAGGAGGGGAGGGAGGGGGAAATACTGGGGAATGATATTGACCAAATTATATTGTTATATTGTGTGCATATGTAACAACATATCCCATCATTATGTACAACTATAGTGCACCAATAAACAATGTGAAAAATAAACTAAAATATGTATAATTTATGCATAATCACATTTTTTTTTTTTTGGTACTGGGGATTGAACCCAGGGGCACTCCACTACTGAGCCACATCCCCAGCACTATTTTGTATTTTATTAGAGACAGGGTCTCACTGAGTTGCTTAGGGCCTCGCTAAGTTGCTGAGGCTGGCTTTGAACTCGCGATCCTCCTGCCTCAGCCTCCCAAGTGCTGGGATTACAGGTGTGTGCCACCATGCCTGGCTCATAATCACATATTTTCAACAGCATTTCTTTTTCTCACCTCCATTTCAGCAATATCACTGATTATTATATTCTGTATTTTCATACACTTAGTGTTATAGTTAGTGTCCCCCGAAGCTGCATGTTAAGGCTGAGTCCCCAGTGTGGTACTGTGGGAAGGAGGTGGGGCTGGGTGGGAGTTCTGAGGTCAATGGAGGTAGAGGGGAGTGAGACTCCACTGCTTCCCTTTTCTCCCTTTTGCTTCTGGGCTATGAGGTGAGTGATTTTGCTCAGCATGCATACCCCATGACGTGCTGTCATGTCACGGGTCTGAAACTAACAGGACCAACTGAATATGGCCTGGAACCTCTGAAACCATGAGCCAAAATAAATCTTTTCTCTGCAACTTAATTGTGTCAAGTGTTTGTTATAGTAATGTGAAAATGGCTAACACACCAGGGTCTTACTGATCATAATGCCAAGTTTTTCTGTTTCAATGACTTTTCTTCACTCATTGTAGCTCTTAGTTTGTTGTTGCTGCTGTTGATTTCAGCTCAGGTAACTTCTTTCATCAAAGACAGCACCAACTGGAATTATCACTAAAATTGTTATTTTCCCCTTTCTGGTTTGTTTGCCTTTTATTTCCTTGTGTTGTCTTGTTGGGTGACCAGTTCTCCAGTCCTTTGGTGAAGGAAAGTGGTCAGAGTACCAGGTGTGCTGGCACAATGCTAGCTGTGAGGGAGGCTGAGGCAGGAGGATGGCAAGCTCAAGACCAGCCTCAGCAACTTAGCAAGACCCTGTCTCAACATTAAAATAAAAAAGGGCTGGGGATGTAGCTCAGTGGTAGGGCATCACTGGGTTCAATTCCTGGTACTGAAAAAAAGAATGGTGAAAATGATTATCTGGAATTTAGAAGAAAAGAATTCAGTCTTTCATCATAGTATTAATAGGAGGTGCATGATTTTCTTTCTTTTTGTGGAAGCTCTTCATCAAAATGAAGATGGTTCCCTTTATTCTACTTTGCTGAGTGTTCTCGTCATGAACAGGAAATACATTTTTTCAAGTGCTTAATTTTGTATCAATCAATATGATCATGTGGTTTTTCTTTACTGGGTCAATAATAGGATGAACTTGAACATTTTATTTATTTATTTATTTGGTACTGGGGATTGAACCCAGAGGCACTTTACCACTGAGCTCTACCTGCAGTCCTTTTTATTTTTTGTTTTGAGACAGGGTCTCATTAAGCTACTGAGGCTGGCTTTGAACTTGAGATCTTCCTGCCTCAGCCCCCCAAATTGCTGAGATTGTAGATGTGTGCCACCATGACCTAAATATCTTTGCTGAGACTTATTCCTATGTATCTGAGGCTTTATTCATAAATAAAATTATTTAATTTCATCTTTAAAATGTTTATTAATAGTTTTTAAAATAAATTAATTTGCATATTAGTTTCACCTAGCAAACTTGCCAAAATTTACTTAATAGTTTAAGTAGATTTTTTGTAAATTCTTTTGTCTTTCCTATGTACTCAATCATACTTCAACAAATAATAACAGCCTTACTATTTTTTAGCTTTTCCTTTCTTTCTTTCTTTCTTTCTTTCTTTCTTTCTTTTTTTTTTTTTTGCTATGGTAATGGAACCTATGGGCACTTTACCACTGAGCTACATCCCCAGCCCTTTTTATTTTTATATTGAAATAGGTCTCAGTATGCTTAGGGTCTTGTACTACCACACTCAGCTTTCATTTATTTTTCTTACTTTGTCACACTGACCAGGATCTCCAGTATAAACTCAAAGGCTAGTTATATAACCAACAGAGAACAAGCAATATAATGTACTTTTTTTTTTTTTTTTTTTTTTTACAGTACTGGGACTTGAACCCAGGGCCTCACACATGCCAGGCAGGCCCTCTACCACTGAGATCCATTCCCAGTCCTGTAATTTACTTTTGATTATGAGTGAGAATGCAGCAAATGTTTAAATTAAAATTTTAATGTGCTTTAAATTTAATTAAGGTAAGATCTACATATAGAAAACATGGATTTTATTCATTTTAATATGCCCATGTAGCCAGTCAGGCAATCAAGATATAAAACTTCTCTGTATCATCCCCCCAATTTTTTTTGCCTCCTTGCATTTAGTCACTGCTCATATCCATCAGGCCACCCATTAGTGATTTCTGTCACTAATTCACTCTGTCCATTCTGGAATTCCAGACCTTCTTTTATGTTTGGGTTTATTTGCTTTTATGTTTTGGGTTTATTTGCAAAACCTTTTGGTCATGACATAAATTTTTATTTATTTTTCTACTTGATGAAGAAATAGGAAAACATTTCTATTTTCTAGTTTTCGGTTATTATAAATAAAACTGCAATAAATATTTCCACATGAATCCTTCTAATAACTAAGTTTTAATTTCTGTTGGGCTAATACCTAAGATGGGAAATGTTGGGTCATAGATTAAGTCTATGTTTAACTTTATAAAATACTTTAAAACAGTTTATTATAGGAATAGTGCTGTTTTCTATTACTGCTCGCCATATATGAGTACCAAATGTCCCATATTCTCCACAATGTTTAGTGTTAGTCTTTTTATATTTTAGCTTTTCTTTCTTTCCTTCTTTCTCCTTCTTTCTCTTCTCTTCCTTCCTTCCTTTTCTTTCTTTCTCATTTCTTTCCTTCCTTCCTTCCCTCCCTCCCTCTCTTTCTTTCCCTTTAATAACCTTTCTCTCAGATTAAGGAAGTGCTCCTCTATTCCTAATCTGCTGTGGGATTTATCATTCATGGGAGTCAATGTTTATCACTTTTTTCTACATCTAGTAACACACTTGTGTAATTCTCATATATTTTGTTAATAAATGAGTTTCATTTATTTATTTATTTGCAGTGCTGGGGATTGAACCCAGGGCCTTGTGCTTGCAAGGCAAGCACTCTACCAACTGAGCTATATCCCCAGCCCCAATAAATGAATTTTACTGATTGATGTTTTAACAAATTTATTTGGGTATCATTTACTTTAAATTCACCCATTTTAAATGTACAGTTTGATGAGTTTTTATTAATTTATACTGTTACTGCTATTACAAGTTATCACCTCAAAACTTTGCTTGTTCCCCATTTGAGTTCAATATTATTATTTTTTTAATCCCCAGGTAACTTCTGAAATGTCTTCTATCTATATAATTGGGTCATTTCTAGAAATTGTGTATAAATGGAATCATAAATTTTGTGTCCTTGTGTATTTTTTTCCACATCAAAAAACTGAGCTTCATGCTAATAACCGTGCATAAGCTATCTTGGAAGCAAATTGTCCTGTCCCTTCATACCTTCCCCAGTTTACGTACTGGTGGCAGGCTCATGAGAGGCCCTAAGAGTCAAATCTACCTGTTTGAACAATTCCCAAATGCTGGCCCACAAAAACTATGACATCAAGCAGGGTATGGTGATGTACACCTGTAATCCCAGCAACTGGAGAGGCTGAGGCAGGAGGATCACAAGTTTGAGGTCAGCCTCAGCAACTTAGCCAGAGCTTGTCTCAAAATGAAACATAAAAGAGTAGTTCAGTGATAATGCACCCCTGGGTTCAATCCCCAGTACTGCAAACAACAACAAAACAACTGTGACAATCTAAATATTTTTTTGCTTTAAATCATTAAGAATTGAGGATCTATTATGCAAGGATGTATAAGTAATTCCCTTGCTGTTATGGTTTAGATCTGAAATGTTCCCCAAAGATCATGTCTTAAAAACTTGGTCACCAGCTGATGGTCTATTGGAGATACTAGAAACTTTAGAATGTGGGTTCTAGTGGAATGAAGTCATGTTATCGATGGCAAGCCCTTGAAGGGAACATAGGGACTCTGGCCCCATCCTCCCTGTTTTGTTTCCTGGCTGCCATAGACGGGCAGATTGCCCATCATGATGTTCTGCCTCGCCACAGGTCCAAAGTGAAGCCAAGGGGCCAATGGGCTATGGACCAAAATCTTTGAAACCATGAACTCAAATAAATAGTTCCTCTTTTTAAATTGTTCATTTCAGGTATTTTGTCACAGTGACACAAAAGTAACTGACACACTTGCCTTCCTGCAATAAGCCCAGTTGGTCACTATGTATTATTCTTTATTTTATTTTATCTTTTGGTACTGAGGATTGAACCCAGAGGCACTTTACCACTGAGCAACGTCCCTAGTTCTTTTTAGTTTTTATTTTGTGACAGAGTCTTACTATGTTGCTCAGGCTGATCTCAAATTTGTGATCTTCCTGCCTCAGCCTACCAAGTCCCTGGAATTACAGACACCACTATGCCTAACTATTTTTTTTTCATATCCCTGAATTAAAGTTGTTATTATTTAAAATACAATTATTGTGTTAAAGTTCATAAGAGATAGTGAGCTATCATTTTCCTTTTCAAGTTTTGGTCTCAAGATTATACAAGCTCACAAAATGAGTTCGAAAGTATCATATTTTCATGATCTCAAAGAGTTTTTGCAAATATAGTAATTTTTCTCTCTTACATATTTAGAAGTATTCACAAATGAAAACATTTAAACCTACATTTTTTCTCTGGATCAACTTTATAATGACAAATAGCATTGTTTTTATAGATGTGAAATTGAAACTGTTCAAAATTTGTATTTTTTATTTCAATTATTTAAAATTTTGATAAAATTATCCATTTTATCCTTATTGTCAAAGTTCATTATCATAAGGTATTTCATAATATTATTTTTTTCAGTGTTATTTTTATATTTCTATTTGTAGTATTATTTTTATCTTTCTAATTATATAATTCTTTTTAAAATTATTTTTTAGTTCATTTATTTTTATTTAATGCTGAAGATTGAACCCAGTGCCTCAAACGTGCTAGGCAAGCACTCTACCACTGAGCTACAACCTCAGCCCTGTTAAATTCTTGAAATTTATAATTGTATTCTCTTACCAACCTTTTCATGTATTTAATGGTTTTAGTAATCTTTTCAAAGAGCCACGTTAGGTTTTATTAACTTTCTCCATTTACTATTTCCTTCCTCTTTTATTGATTTTTTTTTTGCTCTCATCCTACTTTATTTAGGTAGAATTCCTGTTCTTTTTCTTGTCTCATAAGTTGAAGGCTCTTATGGTTTGTTTTCAGCTTATCCTTTTTTACCTCTAATATATAATCTAGTATTGTAAAATCTTCTCTAGGTATCACATGAGCTGCTTCCTAAAAGTTTTTATATGTAGTAATTAATTTTTTTGCTATTTATTCAGTTTGTAATATTTTCTAGTATCTGTCATGATTACTTCTATGATCCCTGGACTATTAAAAAATGAGTACATAATTTAAAAATCTCTAAGAATTATTTAGTAATTTTTTATAAAATTTATTTAGCTTAAATTGAGTGGGTTTGAAGAACTTGTTTGATTATGATTCAAAGTGCAAGTTTGTGGGACTGGAGATATAGCTCAGTTGGTAGAGTGTTTGCCTTGTAAGCACAAGGCCCTGGGTTAGATTCCTCAGCACTACACCAACAAACAAAAACACCACAAAGTGTGGGTTCATGAGCCCAATAACATCAGTGCCACTTGGGAGCTCCTGGAAATTCAAAATATGCTTTGTGTGTGTGTGTGTGTGTGTGTGTGTGTGTGGTGCTCAGGATCCAGGGCCTTGTGCAGAGTGGGCAAGTGCTCTACCCCTGAGTTGCACCTCCAGACCCCAAATCTAAATCTTGTCGAGTCCCTGGTTGATATCTGTGCCTACTAAAGTTTAGAAGCCCTGCTGCATCTTATTTCAATCCTTTGAAATGTGGCGAGACTTGCTTTCTGATTCTCTGTGTAGTGTATCTTGGTGTACTTGAAAATATTGTACTTCACTGCATAATTTTCATCACCACATTAACATATTCATAAGAATTCTGCACCTACTAATCTTGCACCCCAGACAGTTTAGTGGCAAATGATTTTTAAGCAATACTGGCACAATTTTGAAAAACAAGCTTTACATAATTGTTGCACCCCATATTTTTTGCAAAATAATTTGGCATAAAATCTCTGACGGTGATGCAGTGAATTTGGTAATGTGCATTGAGCTGTGGATGTGCTGTTCTATAAACGTCTATTAAGTTCGTTAATCAAACTTTTCAAATATTTTATATTGTTAGTGAGTTTTGGTCTAAGTGTTCTACCTCTCCTGATAGTTGTTAAAATTTCTGTGTTTAAAAGATTTTAATCTTCCTGTTTATCCTTTTATTATATTAAATTTCCTCTTTAACTTTAGTAATATTTATTTCCTTAGAGAAATTTATTTCATTTTGCTTTTAATATAGTTATGGAAAAACACATATCCACATATATATACATTCAAGTTTATATGCACATGCCCTTAAAAACATATTATCAAAATATATGAAGTCAAGATCAATGGAACGAAAAGGAAAACTACACAAATCCACAATTATAGTTGGAAATAATAAGTCTCTTTCAGGAAGTGATAGAACAAGCAGACAAAAACTCACTAAGTGCTATGGTTTGGATAAATGTTCCCCAAAGGCCCATGTGCTTGGGCTTGGCTGCTAGCCTGTGGTGCTGTTGGGAGGTGTTGGCGCCTTCAGGAGGTGGGGCCTCCTGGAAAGAAGTTGGGTTGCTGAGGGTGTGTCCATGAAAGTGATCTTAGAATGCCAGTTTTTCTCTCTCTCTCTTTTTTTAAAAATATATTTTTTTTAGTTTTGATGGACCATTTATTTATTTATTTATTTATTTATACGTGGTGCTGAGAATTGAACCCAGTGCCTCACACGTAACAAGCAAGCACTCTACCACTGAGCCACAACCTCAGGCCTCTCCTTTCTTTTTGTTTCTGTATTTGAATTTAAGTCTATTATCTTATTAATTTTCTATTTGTGCATTCTATTACTTTGTCTCTTCTTTGCTCTGTTCTCATTTTTATTTGAATCAATAAAATATTTTTATTAATTACCTTTAATCCTTTTTTGGCCTTTGAACAATGAATCCTCTTATTATTTATTCAGTGTTTACCAAGCAAAGGACAATATGTTCCTTGGTCTATCAAATCTACTTTAAAGGAATATTTTTTGCTACTTCCTAAACTATGCATGACATTTATAACAGTCTATCCATTTATTGCCTCATAATTTATGTTGTCACACAATTGTTTTTTGGTTTTGTTTTTTGCAGTGCCAGGAGTTGAACCCAAGGCCTTCTGCTTGCGATGCAGACACTCTACCAACTGAGCCACATCCCCAGCCTGACACAATTTGTTTTTACATGTGTTTTAATCCTTATGTGGCATTATTTTTATTATTATTATTATTATTATTATTATTATTATTATTATTATTTAAACAGTAAGAATTCATTTACTGTATCTTCATATTTATCCTTTTCCTTGGTCTTTATTTCTTCTTTCACTTGCATGTTTCTGACTGGGCTAATTTCAATTCAGTCTGAAGAAATCCCTTGGTGAAAGTATCCTGGTCACATATTTTCTTAGTTTTTGTTTGTCTGAAAAGTCTTTACCTTCATTTTGAAGGACGAAATTTTAAATTGGCCGATGTCTTTAAAATCTCACCATTTTGAAGATACTCCACTGTCTTCCATCTTTCATAATTTTTCCTATAAAAGCAACTGGGTCATTGTTTTTTCATTGGTTCTTTCAAATATTTTCTAGCTCTTGATGTTCTCTATTTAAAGAGACAGCACCACACCTTTCTTTAATTCTTTAAGCATGGTTTCCATTAGTTCTTTGGACATATTTTCCATAACTACTTTGAAGTCTTTTTCTGCTTCTTCCCACCATCTGGGTCCCTGGGACAGTAATTTTTATTGCGTGTTTTCTTTCCTTTATATGGGTCACATTTTTCTGTTTCTTTTCACATCTCATAAATTTTTGTTAAACATTGGACATTGTAGATATGTTATTGTAGCAGCTTGGGTACTTACTGTCTACTTCCCAGGTAATCGTTGCTTAATTTCTTTGCTTGGTCATTTGCATATTTCTATCATGACTTTGCTGAATTAATTATGTGAAGTCTATATCCGCTGTAGAGTGAAACCTCTAATAAACCTGCTCAGGTTTCCCCCCTTGCCTTTTATCTTTCAGCCGAATTAGTGTATCCATACATTTGCCTTTTCCTGAATGTCACATGCTTAGAATCTTGTAGCATGCAAACTTTTCAGACCATTCTTTTAGTTAGTACGCATTTAAGTTTCCTCTGTGTCTTTCTGTGACTTGACAACTCATTTATTTTGGGATGTTGAATATTTTATTACCTGGATATGCCATTACTTATTTCTCCATTCACCCATGGAAGATTGGATAATCACGTATTGATCAAAGTGGCTTCCAAGTTTTGGCAACAGACTTTTGTGTGGACATTAGAGCTCAGCGCTCACCTAGGTTTCCTCCTGTGTTATCTCCTAGGAGTTGTTTAATTTTGCATTTTGTGTCCAGGACTGTGATCTATTGTGATTTAATTTTGTGAAGGGTACTTGGTCCATGTCTAGATTCATTCTTCTGTATGTGGATGCCCAACTGTCTCAGCACCAATTGTTCAAAGACTATTTTCTGCACTGTATTGCCTTTGCACCTTTGTCAAACATCAGTTGACCATATTCATGTGGGCCTGTTTCTGGGCTCTTTTCCTACTTATTATAATCAGTATTATTTTTTTTAACCAATATTATACTGTCTTGATTACTGTAGCTTTATAGTCAATCTTAAAGTTAGATAGTATCAGTTCTTCAACTTCTTTCTTTTCCTTCAATACTGTGTTGGCTGTTGTGAGTCTTTTTGCCTCTGCACATAAACGTTAGAATCAGTTTATGGATATTCACAAAATAACTTGCTGGGATTTTGCTTGGAATTGCACTGTATGTGTAGATAAGTCAGAAGGAACAAACATCTTGATAACATTAAATCTTCCTATTCATAAACATGGAATATGTCTCCATTTATTTAGTTCTCTCATTTCATTTATCAGAGTTCCTTAGATTTTTCACATGTAGATTGTGCATATGTTTTGTTTGATTTATGCCTAAGTATTTCATTTGTTTGGGCCAAGGTAGATAGTGTTGTATTCTTAATTTCAAATTCTACTTGTTCATTAGTGGCATATGGGAAAGTGATTGACTTTTTTTTTGGTAGATGTACACACTACCTTTGTTTTATTTATTTATTTATTTATTTATTTATTCATTCATTCATTCATTCATTCATGTGGTGCTGAGGATGAAGCCCAGGGCCTCACGTGTGCAAGGCAAGCATTCTACCACTGAGCCACACCCCCAGCCCCTGGTGGACTTTTGTATGTTATCCCTGTATCTGTAACATTGCTACCTGCATTCATTAATTCCAGGATTTTTTTTGTCAATTATTTTGGATTTTCTACATAGAAGATAGTGTCATCTGTGAATGGAATTTTATTTCTTTCTTCCTAATCTGAAAACTCCCCTCACCTTTTCTTATCATATTAGCTAAGACTTCCAGTACAATATCAAAAATCAATGATGAGCTGGGCATGGTAGGTGCATACCTGCAATCCCAGCTACTCAGGAGTGTGAGAGAGGAAGATTGCAAGTTCCAGGTCAGTTCTGACAATTTAGACCCTGTCTCAAAACAAAGAATAAAAAAGGCTGGGGATGTGTCTTAGTCATAGAACACCCATGTGTTCAATCTCCAGTACCACAAACAAAAAACAGTGGTGAGAGGGGACCTCCTTGCCAAGTTCTTGATCCTGGTCATAAAATTTCAAGTTACTTACCATTAAGTAAGATGTTAGCTGAAGTTGTTTTGAAAATATTCTTTGTCAAGCTGAGGAAGTTCCCCTAAATCCTTTTTTTAAAATCTTTTTTTAGTTGTTGATGGACATTCATTTATTCATTTATATGCAGCACTGAGAATTGAACCCAGTGCCTCACACATGCTAGGCAAGCGCTCTAGCAATGAGCTACAGCCCTGGCCCTTCCCTGCTATTTTTTAAAAAAATATTTTTTAGTTGCAGGTGGACACAATACCTTTATTTGGTTTATTTAATTTCATATGGTGCAAGGGATTGAACCCAGTGCCTCAAACATGCTAGGCAAATGCTCCACCACTGAGCCACAACCCCAGCCCCCCACTTGGTTTTGACATATAATTCTTTTTATATGTTTTTGGACTCAATATGCTAATATTTTGTTGAGGATTTTTGCATCTATGTACATGAGAAGTATATAGATGCTTTTATCTTGTGAATGAGATTATAGAGAATTGCTAGAGTTTCCTTCTTTTTTAAGTGTTTGGTGAAATTGATGAGTGAACTTGTCTGGACCAGATGCTTTGGAAGTTTATTATTTGACCAATTTCTCTAATAGATATAGGTCTCTTCAGGTTGTTAATTTCTTCTTGTATGAATTTTGCCAGATTGTCTTTCAAAGAATTGGTGTATTTTATCTAGGTTATAAATTTGTGGGAATAAAGTTGTTCATTGTGTTTATAATTATTTTTTTGTCTGTGGTGATATTCCTTTTCATTTCTGCTAGTAGGAATTTGTGTCCTTTTTCTTAGTTTACCTGGCTAGATAGAGGCTTATTGATTTTGTTCATCTTTTCAAAGAACAAATTCTGGTTTCATTGATTTTCTCTATTGATTTCCTGTTTTCAATTTTATTGATTTCCACTACCATTTGTGTGTATGTGAATGTGATGCTGGGAACCCAGTACCTCACACATGCTACTGAGACACATCTCCAGCCCCACTGCTATATTTTTTTATTTTTCTTTCTTCTACTTAATTTGGAATTATTACTCTCTTTCTAGTTTCCTAAGGAGAAACTTAGGAGATTGATTTTAGTTCCTTCCTTCCTTCCTTCCTTCCTTCCTTCCTTCCTTCCTTCCTTCCTTCTTCCCTCCCTCCCTCCCCACCCCCTTTCTTTCATTCTTTCTTCTTTACCAGTAATTGAACCCAGGGGCACTTAACCCCTGACCCGCATCCCCAGCCCTTTTTATTTTTTTATTTTGAGACAGGGTCTTGATAAGTTGCTTAGAGCCTTGTTAAGGCTGACCTTGAATTTGAAATCCTCCTGTCTCAGCCTCCTGAGTCACTGAGATTACAGGCATGTGCCACCATGCCAGGTGTAGATTTTTTTTCTTTTCCTAACATATGCATTCAGTGCTAGAAATTTCCCTGAAAGCACTATTTTTCCTGCATTCCATTCATTTTGATGAGATGTTTTAATTTCCATTTATTTGAAATATTTTTTAATATCTCTTCGGATTTCTTCATTTACTCATGTATTATTTAGAAGTGTGTCATTTAATCCTTAAGCATCTTGGGATTTTTAAAGCTGCCTTTCTGTTATGGATTTCTAGTTGATTTCTGAGGTGAGACATGATTTCTACTATTTTGAATTTGTTAAGGTGTGTTTTGTGGTTTATAATGTATTCTGTTTTGTTGAATTTCCATGTGATCTTGAGAAGAATGAATAGTCAGCTGTTGTGATATAAAGCAGTCTATATATGTTTGTTGTAATCAGCTGAATGATGATGTTAAGTTTGTCTATGTTCTTAGTGATTTTCCATATGTTGGTTCTGTCCATTTCAAATTTAGGGATGCTAAAGCCTCCAACTATAATAATAGGTTCACCTTTTTCTCCTTGCGGATCTAGTTTTTGTTTGTGTGGTTTGCTGTTGTTAGTTGCATACATGTTAAGGAATTTTATAGATTCTTGGGAAATTCATCACTTTATCATTATACAATGCCCTTATTTATCCTTAGTACCTTTTTCTTGCTCTGAAGTCTACTTTGACTGAAAATAATATAGCTACCCCTGCTCTCTTTTGATTACTTTGAGTACGATATATCTTTCTCTATCCATCTCCATCTAATCTGTTTGTGTCTTTATATGTAAAGTGTTTGTTTTGCAGTCAGTACTGGGGGTTGAACTTAGGACCTCATATATGCTTGACAAGCGCTCCACCGCTGATCTACCTCCCCAGCCCTGTTGCAGTGTTTTTGCTCTGTAGGTTTCTTTTTGCTATTTCTTGGAATTTCCAGCTCTCCATTTGCATTGCTTATCTGTGATTGCTTGCTGTCTACTTTATCCATTAGTGCCTTCAGTATATTAGTCACAGTTGTTTTAAATCCCCTTTCTGATAATGCCAATATCTTTGCCTTCTTTGGATTTCATTCCCATGCTTGCTCTGTTTTTTCAAACTGTGCTCTTTGCTTTTGAGTTTGCCTTATAATTTTTTCTTGATTACTGAGTGCAAGAACTATCCCAAAGAGACCTCCAATGATGTGGTAGTACGGGTTGGGCATGGGAGAGCATCCTATAGGTCCAAAAGTAGCTATCAGTTGTAGAGTAAGCCTTTGAACTTCACCTGTGCTCCTCTGGGCCCCCAGCCCTGCCCCTGGTGGGCAGGATGAGTAGAGAAGGCTGGAGTGGTGTTTCTCTCCTCTCATGTGGAAGTTAGACGGGACTGGAGGCAGGGATGTTTCTTCCTTTATCTGGAAGGGTAGAACAAGCTGGGATTGGGTATTTCCCTTTCCCCTGGTTAACGAGGCTGTGATAAAACGCCAGCTGGTTATGTTTTAGTTAAATAGTTTCTCCCTAGGGCAGAACTTGTTAAGAAGAATGGAATGCACTGGTGTATTTCAAAATGGATCCTTCTCCCCCTTTCTCTGCCAGAAGCACAAGGCGATTTTTCTGTGATGTTCACTGTGAGAACCTATTAGAGCTCCAGGAGATAAAACTCCCAGAAGTGTGGGAGCCCATGACTGGGTCTCCCAGAGTTTTCACCTCTAAGAATGACCCACTCGAGCTGCCAGCATTTGGTCCAGTTCTTCCCTACCCTGGCACTGGTTCTGAGGATGTGTGGCTATGGGCTTCTGCTCTGGTAAGTTGTGATTTTATGTCTTAACTCCTCGGTCTCTCTAGTTTGGGTGATAGAGGTTTACACTGTGACCTCTCTCCCCTACTGGATCTAGGAAGAATTATGGATTTTTTAGTTTGTTCAGCTTTTTATTATTGTTAGATGGAGTAATGACTTCCAAGCTTCTTACATTGCCAGACCAGAAATTTCCCGTTAGCTTTTACCTTCCACTGTTGGGTGTGTGTGGTTTGCAGTCCACCAGCACGACTCAGGAAGTTTACATTTTTTAGCTCCACATTTGACCAGGGACTTATAACTTGGAAATTTCCTTTCATGGCTCCCGAGAGGGTACAGTCTTGTGTGTGCACACCGTTTTCCAGACTGCCAGGGATGAGTGTGGCTTTGTTTTCAAGCTTGACTTCTTAGGCGTTGCCTGGGGGGGCATGTGGTCAGAGGCCCCTGCTTCAGTGAAACTTCACCTAGTGTTGAGGGTCCATGTGCAGCTCAGGGAATGCTTTCAAGTCCAGCCCCACATCCGCTTTGCTTGCTCCTGTGTGTGTGGCAGGGCAGCTTTGCACATTCACACAACCTCCCTCACCCCCAAGAGTTGCCTGTGATCCTAGAATGCTGCTTCTTGGCCGTCCTTCCCCCAGGTTCTGTTAAACTCGTCTGTTCTGCTCTTGTGCTCAGATATGAAGGTAGCATCCTTCTCTTACTCGTTCTCCACCTCATCTTCATGAGCCTCAACATTGCTGAGCAAGGAGTTCTCCACTCTCTGTTTCAAATAGCTGGTCCTCTCTGGCAGAGCTGCAGAGCTGTTCATCTCATGGCCGACCTCTCCACGGGGCAGGACTCTTGTGCGACTGCACCATTATTGAGGTGAAGACCCACTTTAATCAGTCATTGCTCTGTGAATACAAGCAGGGTGGCACAAGAGGGTGCAATCCCTTGTTTTCCTGCTTAACCCTCCTGGCATGAAAATTCTTCCCTATAAGAACATGGAGTAAGGACAGGAGGCAATTAGACCCTAGAATTTGCAGCTCGCCTTGCCTGGAGTTGTTCTATCCCATGAGTGAGGACTGGGGGAGGAGAACCCTGGTCCTCTTGGCTGTCTGCCTAGAAGAGAACTTCAGTAGTGTAGGGCTGAGTGTTAGTGGAGACTAGATGAGAAATCCTAGCAGACTGACTCTCCTGGGTAGAACCCATAATCTCCAGCTGGGAGATGGGGGGAGGGGGATGTTATTGTCTTGGCTACTTTTTTCCCCCCTGGTTGCCAGGCATCTGACCCAGGGCTTCACACATGGTAGGCAACTACTGTACCACTGAGCTTTACATCCCCAGCCTGTTTTATTTTTATTTATTTATTTTATTTTTATTTTTTAAAATTTATTTTTTAATTTTAGGTCATTATACACAAATGGAGTACAACTATCATTTTTCTGGTTGTATACAAAGTAGAATCATAATTTGCATATTTATACATATACATAGGGTATAGATGTTTGTCTCATTCTATCATCATTCCTTCCCCACCCCCTCCCCATTTTCTTCTATATAATCCATCCCTTCTCCATTCTTCCCGTGCCTCCCCCCACCCCTGCTATATGTGTCATCAACCACTTAGAGATCATTCGGCCTTTGGTTTTTTGGGATTGGCTTATTTCACTTAACATGATCTTCTCCAATTCCATCCATTTACCTGCAAATGTCATAATTTTATTATTCTTTATGGCTGAATAATATTCCATTGCGTATACACACCACAGTTTCTTTATCCATTCATCTATTGAAGGGCATCTAGGTTGGTTCCACAATCTAGCTATGGTGAATTGAGCAGCTATGAACATGAATGTGGGTGCATCACTGTAGTATGCAGATTTTAAGTCCTTTGGGTATAGGCCAAGGAGAGGGATAGCTGGGTCAAATGGTTCCATTCTGAGTTTTTGAAGGAATCTCCACACTGCTTTCCAGAAGGGCTGCAAAATTTTGAGATGGTATCTTGCTAAACTGCCAAGGCTGGCCTCCAATTTGCCATGCACCTGTCCTAGCCTCTTGAGTAGCTGGGATTACAAGCCCATGTCTCCACACCAGACTTGATTGCTTCTTCTTTTTCTTTTCTTTCTTTTTTCTTTTTTCTATTTTTTTGTACTAGGGACTGAACACAGAGGACTTTTACCCCTGAGCCATAACCTTAACAGGTTATTTATTTATTTATTTAGATAGGGCCTCACAAAGTTGCTGAGGTGACCTTGAACTTGTGATCCTCCTGCCTTAGCCTCCTGAATCTCTGGGATTACAGGCATGTGCCATCATGCCCAACTTGATTGCTTCTTAACAGGTATTTCCACCTGGACCAGAGAACCCTAGAGGCAGGAGTGGGCAAAAGTAGATGAGGACTCACCAAGATTGAGTATTTCCCCATTTTGCTGTATATCCTTAATACAATTTCCAGAGACTTTAAATTGTCATTTTCTTAAAATAATTTTCACCAACTAAATTGTTGTTTTGCTGGGAATGGGGGCCACCGAGTTCCTTACTCTGCCATTCAGATGTCCTGTGCCTAGGGTGATCTTTTAAAATGGAAACCCAACAATGAATTTTCAGCCCTGAAGCTTTTCCTCCTCTCTAACTTAACCATTTTGTCCCATTGTCCCAGATGTGGAACACCTATAAAAACTTAAATATAGTATATAATATGTAATTATATAGCATAATTATATAATGACATAATTATAAGACAATAACAAAATATATAATTATAGCATGATGATAATTAATATTAATTAGTACATTATGTAAGCTGTAGATTATGATTTTCAACCCGTGTCAATTAATGCACCTCTGTCAATTTCATTGAAAATTTGCACAGTTGAAAACTTGAGACTTGATGGGATAGAGCAATTTAATCACTTTTTGGAGTAGAATTTAAAATTCTTCATCTGGTCAACCTGTACAATCTAGCTTACCCCTCTAGCCTCATTTTGAGCCAATCTCTTTCTTAGTCTTCTCCCACTGGCCATTGGTCTGTCCCTCAGGTCCCCTAAAATGTCAGGCTCTCTTCTGCCTCTTCACCTTTCCGGCACCCCTTGCAGGTGCTTGGGAAGATGTTTCATCCTTCCTTTACCTGGCTCATTTCCACTCATCATCTAGGACTCTGCCTAAGTCTCACTGATCCAGTGCCTCACTGGAACCCAGACCTTCCCTTCCACAGCCAGAAGAATTTGCACTGCTATTTAGTAATTTGTTTTTCTTTTTGATTGTAAGTTCCTTGAGGGATTTCTATCCTTTCTACTTCCACGGGACCCAACAAAGACTTGACGGAGAGTCTGATCCACCGCAGAGCCTTTATGCGGGGTAACTATGCAGGGTTAGTCTTTAACACAGGTGGGGGGCGCAGAGGGTGGGGAGAACACACAGTTAAATAACAGTTATTTTAAACTTTTCAGTTCACAATTTGTGCAGCTATTCTAAGGCAGTTGTGCTTTGGTCAAGGCATGTAGATTCCTTTGGATCTGTGTTTGGGTATGCATGCTGTCCAGGTACTGGGGTCAGGCAGCACAGAGGGAGCCTACCTCCAGTCCCACCAACACAAAGAGGGAAGCCTGCTCTTCCCTCCTTTCCCAGATCCCTTTCTGATATCAAATGAAGCATTCCGTTTGACAGGAACCTGTGAGGCCCGGTCAGAGAAGAGTCTGACTTGCACCTCTTCCCATCACCTCCTTTGATTCCTGTAGAATGATGAAAATGTTTGTCTTATTTATTGGCACAGGTGAATAAATGATCCCTCAAATCAATAAATCCCTCTTTTCATTTCTTTTCCACCACAGAGTTAATTATCCCAGTTACATACACGTGGGTTCTTCAACTTCCTTCCATTGTTTAAAATTCTTGCCTAGTTATCATCGGAAAATTCCTCAATAACAGTTTTGGTTCTATGTGTCTCACAGCCCCCCGAATGGCCACACACCCCTCCCTGTTTACGTGCTGTTGGGAGTACAGCAACGCAAGGAAAAGAGAAGGGTGACTTCAGCAGGGAAACTGCCTGTAATTAGAAGGAGTAGAACTCTGGGTGCCTTGAGAGTAGCCGGAAGTTCCTTTCAGAATCTCTGCAAATATTGCCTGCTAATTTTTTGGGGTCCTTAATAAATCCAATAAATTATTTTTGAAAGAATGAATGAGCAATACCTGCTTATCCTCAAGGACTTGCAAAAGCGGGGAGGGTAGGAAGAGTTGCCTCCACATCCGCCATCATTTCTGCCTATGGACAAAACAAGTTCCTCATAACAAGCAAATCTTAAAGTGCAACACACCTACTTGTAGATTTCAGGACTACCTACACCACTGAACTACCTTCAGAACTAACTACTACAGTAGTTTGGGGAGCTTTCTGAGTTTTACTTGATCTTTGTTCTATTTACATTTTTTTTTTTTTTTTTTGGTACCAGGGATCAAACCCAGGGCCACATAACCACTGAGCCACATCCCAGTCTGTTGTGTGTGTTTGGTTGTTTTTAAAAGACAGGGTCTCACCTTGCTAAATAGTGGAAGCTGACCTTGAATTTGCACCTCCTGCTTCTGCCTCCCAAGTCACTAGGATTACCGGTGTGTGCCACCACATCTGGCTTCTATTTCCATTTAAAATGATCTATTTCAATGAGATATAGGCACCAGTTCTGTCATACTGAGCCTTGTTTACCATCACCCTGTGGTTTACATGGTGTTATTTGATTGTCACGTTGCCACAGTGGTTGGCCCAGAGTAGGCAATTGAACGAAAGAATGAGTGACTATCACACAGAGTAAAGCTAAAGGGTTAGAAATTTTAGACTAGAGAATATTTAGAGAAAAGATTCAATGGTTTTGTTAACTACTTGGAGTCAGTTTTTTGTTTGCTTTTAAGGCTCAAAAGCTCTATGAAGCAGAACCAGGCAGAAGTTGGACCAGCACACAAAAGGTTGGACTAACAGAGTGCCTGCCCTGTGCCATGTTTGGCCCATTGGATGTACAACCTTATAGTTCTGCTGGCTGCTTGGGGGGGTCGGGTAGGAACCTGTGGCAGCCAGGATTTTTATAGGAGCAATCTTGCTGGGAAGATGGAAGGGGGCTGGGAAAATGATCTGGAAGCTGAGTTTCCACCCTTAGTTCAGTTGTAACTTAAATTATATGTTTACGTGGTGTAGCAACTACTGGCATTTATTGGGGTGGTGTTGGGGAGGGGATTGCAGCCGAACCACCCTTAGCACCCTCCCTTCTCTGGGCTCAAATCTCAGGCTTGGGAACCCATCCCCTCTGGGCTTCCCTACTTCTCCAGACAACGGAGGACTTGGTTTGCTAGGTAAAAGGTCAGGAAGTTCCAGGAAGGAAAGAAAGACAACAATTAATATTTTGAGGTCATTTCCTCCCTTATTTCTAACTGATATTTCCCACCTAAAAGCAGCCTGCTAAATCACTTCTTATCTTTCTGAGAATTTTCTGAAATAGCACAATCAGAAGTGGCCCAGTTTTATTAGGTGTCCTGACTGGGTTTGTTTAGATTATGTGGTCACCGTCTGTGTGGGCTGGGAAGGCTCAGAAGTGGAGCCTTTGCTAAGGTTCCCGGATTAACTAGAGGTGTGGGAAGCAGACTGTTTTCCTCCTCCTGTTATACCCCAAGGTCCTGGGGAAGGTCTGTGATCCACGGTTCCCAGTGAGAAAGGCAGGCAGTGCAAAGGGGCTGTCACAAGCTGGAAGTAGGGTTGAAAAGCAAAGGCTGCTATGAGCCTGTGAGACTGTCCAGGGTGGGGTTGGGAGGAAATGTCAGATAAGAGGGCAGGATCCTGAGTGCTCAGCAGCACAGGAGTGGGCCCGGACAGGAAGGGAGCCTGCAGTTTAAATAACATCCCATGGGTGTGAGATTTTAATCAAATAGCATGGAGAATTCTGAACGTCCGGAAGGGGAAATTCACAGCCCTTGGGAGCCTGAGATCCTCCTTCAGGACCATTTGCTCCTGGACTGGCAGACAAGACCTTGGGCTGTAACCACCCTTCCATTCATGGGAATGTTCTGATTACCATCCATGGTCTGCCCTGCTGTTTCTAGGTTGGGGACTGTGGACCAAGGAAATGCATGTGTAATGAGATTTGCACCCACGTTTTCCACACTGGGGACACAAGGTCTGATGAGCAGGTCTTGGGTGTTTCTGGAATTATGATCAGAATATGTATAATCACAGCTGTCCCTGGAACCTGGCATCCATTGTGGCCAAGGCTCTGGGCAGTTGGACCCCAGCTTCTATGAGCCCAGTGGCTGCTGCTTCCTACCATGATGATCCAAGCTAGGTTTGTTTTGGGTTACACAGGCAGGTGACAGTGGAAATCTGTGTTGATGCCAGAGGCCCTAAAGACTTGCAGTCATGCCTT
The DNA here is from genome assembly GCA_020662805.1 of Glaucomys volans. Lineage (NCBI taxonomy): Eukaryota > Metazoa > Chordata > Mammalia > Rodentia > Sciuridae > Glaucomys > Glaucomys volans. The sequence goes on along the minus strand of JAJEJO010002958.1, from coordinate 60,731 downwards.
GGTGCAACCCCAAGTTCCTCTAGGGTTGTTACTGAGGATGCTTCCAAAAGCAATGTTGGTAGAACAAGGCCACTTTGTGTTTGATATTAGCAGCATCTTTTTTTTTTTTTTTTGCTTATTGATTCATTGAGCACAAATGGAGTACAGCTATTGTTTCTCTGGTTGTACACAAAGTAGAGTCACACCATCTGTGCATTCATACATGTACACAGGGCAATGGTATCTGTCACACATTCTGTTATTATTCTTACCCCCCACCCGACCCCACCCCTCCCTTCCCTCTATGCTATCTATCCTTCCTCCATTCTTGCCACCCTTCCCCCCGCATTATGCATCATCATTCATTTATCAGAGAGACCATTCGGCCTTTGGATTTTGGGGATTGGCTGATCTCACTTAGCATAACAGTCTCCAACATCATCCATTTACCTACAAATGCCATAATTTTATTCTTCTTTATGGCTGAGTAATATTCCATTGTGTATATATACCACAGTTTCTTTATCCATTCATCTATTGAAGGACATCTAGGTTGGTTCCACAATCTAGCTATTGTGAATTGAGCAGCTATGAACATTGATGTGGCTGCATCACTGTAGTAATCTGATTTTAAGTCCTTTGGGTATAGGCCAAGGAGTGGGATAGCTGGGTCAAAGGGTGGATCCATTCCAAGTTTTCTAAGGAATCTCCACACTGCTTTCCAGAGTGGCTGCACCAACTTGCAATCCCACCAGCAATGTATGGGTGTACCCTTTTCCCCACATCCTTGCCAACACCTGTTGTTGCCTGTATTCTTAAATCACTTCAGTGAAAGAAGACAGATGAATGTTGCAAGTAAGAATATACATAATAAAACTTATAAAATGAAGTTTATCAGTTTGTATGAAGAATCTTAAAATTAGATTTTGAGACAGTTCTAATTATACATATTCTGTCTCGTAATTCCCCTTAGAGTAATCCCTCTTCAAGAAATGATCAGATATTATGGACAAAGATTGAGGATGTTTATCCCATATAGTTAATATCAGAACGTGGATATTTACGTAAGTGTCAACAAGGAAATGGTTAAACAAGCTGTAATAAATTCATATAGTAGAATATTATGCCTTTGGGGAAAAATAACATATCAAAAATACATAGAAAATTCACAGAAAGTACTAATCTTTCTTTATTTCTAATATTTCTAATTTTATTTTTACAGATTGCATTTTGATTCATGGTACACAAATGAGGTACAACTTTTCATTTCTATGGTTGTGGATGATATAAATTCACACCATTGTGTAATCGTACATGTGCATAGGGTAATGATATCTGTCTCACTCTTTCTTTCCCCCGCCCTCTTCCCTCCTCATTTCCCTCTACACAATCCAAAGTTCCTCCATTCTTTTCTTAACACCCCCCCTCCATTATGTATCATCATTCACTTATCTGAGAGAACTTTCAGCCTTTGGTTTTTTGGGAATTGGTTTATTTCACTTATATTCTCCAACTCCGTCCATTACAAGAATAATACATAAAAAGGTGTTCATCCTCCCTCAAGTAAGAGAAATGCAAATTAAAACATGAGGGGCCATAATCACTAGTGAAATACTAAAAGGCTTGATAACTGTTGTTGAAGAAGAGAAAAATGGGAACTCTCATGCACTCTATTATTCTTTGCAGTAAACCAACTCACTGTTAAACATAAGGGCTTAAAACAACAACAAACATTTGTTGTCTCTCAATTTGTTGTAGGTCAGTCATTTTGGAGCAGCTTGGCTGGATCTTTCCAGCCATCTATGGGGGTCGCCCAGAAGATGGCTCTCACCTCACAGATTGAGTGTAGGTGGGCACTGCCCTCTACAGCAGCTTACTCATGGGGCTGGTGGTAGATCTGGTTGCTGGCAGGAGATCTCCATCTCTCCCCATGGGGACCTCCCCCAGGGCTTTCTTGTGACATGTGTTGTCATGACATGGTGGCTGGTTTTCTCCTGAGCTATCCGGGAGACAGATGGCAGCCAAGAAATCTTTTATGATCTAGCCTCAGAGGTTATAGACTGTCATCTCCACTACACTCTCTGGGTCACAGACACCAGTTCTGATTCCATGTGGGAAGGAAATGGAGGGACATAAACCAGGTGAGGTTTCCTGGGATCATCTTGGCAGCTGTTAAAGAATGAGATCATTCACTCAGCTCTGTGTTGTGGAACTGAATCCTAAATATGTTAAATAGTTTGTGTGGTGTGCACATTTCTAGACTATCTCTGGGCAGACATATAAAAAGCTGTTGACACTGGTAGCCCCTTTGGGGAATAGAAAAGAAGGGAAAATGTATTATTCTTTTTATGTTCTTTCATATTTTTCAAATTTTGTACCATATAAACATTCTTAATTGATAAACCTATTAATTGATTTAAAAATTGATTTTAAAAGTTTAAATAAAAAAGAAAAAGAGATCAGGCATGGTAGCACTAGCCCATGTTCCCAGCTATGTGGGAGACTGAGGCAGGACAACAGCTTGAGGTGAGAAGCTCAAGGACAGCCTGGACAACAGGGTAAGACCCTGTCTTGAGAAGAAAACAAACAAAACCAAAAAACCAAATATGTTTAAAAATTACTGGGGCAATGGTGTAAAAATAGATTGAAAAATACCATAGTGAACCATATATATAGTATAATCTCGTTTGTATTAAAAGTAACATACATAGGAAAAAAGACTGAAAACACAAAATGACACTGAATGGTTGATAAAGTTTTTTCCCTTAATATTTTTGTCTTGCAGATTTTCTTCAACCTCTGTATGTACATTTCTATAGTCAGAACAAAAACCAGACAGCTTATTTTTTGATAAGATTAGAGAAAACTGATTCTCTTCTCCATTCTTTTTGGTATTTTTCCATAATAGTTTTATATTATTTTTATTTATTACTTATTATTTTTTGCAACACTTGGGATGGAACCCAGGGCCTCCCATATGCTAGGCAAGCACCCTCCCCTAAACCACATCCCCAGCCCTTTACTACTTTTTTTTTTTTGCAGTGCTGGGGATTGAACCCAGGGCCTTGTGCATGCGAGGCAAGCACTCTACCAACTGAACTACATCCCCAACCTGTCCTTCACTACTTTTAAACATGAAAATAAATAAAAGGTTTTCAAGCTGCTGCACAGTGAAGAGCACCCATCCTAGACACTCTGGCCAGGGTGGGCTCAGCACCCCGGTGCCCCTCCACTGGCTGTGGAGAGCAGGGGCACTGACTCTTTCCGGTGCTGGTTGGCAAAGCTTTTCAGCAAGACCTCAACAGCTTGTTGAAACAGCCACATTTGCTGCTGCAGCAGAGGAATTGGGGGTGAGAAGAAGTGGAGTGGGAGTGTTGGGAGCAGCCAGAAATGGAGTTGGGGAGGGGAGCTCAGCACAGAGAGGGCTTCAGGCAGCAGATGTTTGGGGAACAGTGCTCTAGGCTGCTTGGAACACCTCTCCCAGTTGTTTGAGGTTTTCTTGGGTGTCTCCTTTGCAAGAAGTCTTTGCTTCCTGTCTCTCCAGGGCTTTGCCTGCTACTCCACATAGACCATAAATGCCTACAGCTATGAAATTCCTGGCACAGGACTCTGGCTCTTTGGAATAGCTTATTTCCTTTAAAAAGGGGTGGTGGGACACCATATAAATACAATCTTAAATTTGATAGTGTAAAACAAAGTGCAGAGGAAGGACAATACCTAAATACTGAGCCATTAGCACATACTGCTGAGAAAGATACCGTGTACTGTTATCCCGATTGTATACTGCTACATCTAGGAGAGTATCATTCATAAAGCAGACACTAATTTTCATATTGAATACCAGTTTTCTGGAAGATAATTGCAAATGGTTTTAACAAAATTAGTACATTTTCTTTTGAAATTTATTTTTAAATATTTGGTTTTAGTTGTAGATGGATACAATGCCTTTATTTTATTCATTTATATATATGTGGTGCTGAGGATTGGACCCAGTGCCTCACATGCGCTAGGCAAGCACTCTATCACTGAGTTACAGCCCCAGTCCACAAAATTAGTACATTTTCAAATGTATGGAAGAAAAGTGTCTTCAGGTAAGGGCACCTTGTTCTAGTGGGTTTCATAAGTAGCAGCTCTAAGAAAATATAGAATTGTAATTCAGGGGCGATATCTTGTCCTTGTCCACAAGCCATCCCAGTCTTCCATGAAACTCCTACAGGTGAACAGAAGTGACTGGATAGTGCCAAAAAGATAATCTCAGATGGACCTTCACAAATACTGAATAGGAGGTGGACCCATGGACCTTTCCTGAACCTCAAGTGTAATGAGAGCTACTGTCAGTTCAGGTCTTACACTTGGACTTCTGACTTCTCTAGGTATGAGAACTGCATGCTGATGTGTGTGGATTTCAAAGCAATTATTGAGACCTAAGGGCTCTATTAAGCAGAAATTGCTGCCTGACTCGGCAAGCTTCAGTGACTTGGTCGCTATGGTGTTTAATCCTGATTCATGGCCCCACGTGCTCTCTCCCAGATTGGGGAGCAGAGATTCTGTGATTGACACATCTGACTGCTCACATCCTTAGCCCTGTGTGTGTGTGTGTGTGTGTGTGTGTGGAAAAGCATACATGCAAGCTTACTCATGTGTATAATGAATGCACATTGGCTTCCTCTAAAATTCTTATTGAAATACTGATACAAATTACTTTTGGCTACATTCAGGTTTAAGGTGGGAAAAGCCAATTTTCTCTGGTGAGACAAATATAGTTGGAATGTGTCAGCAGTCCTTGGCTGCCATGTTTTGGGGAAGTGTTTGTTTGTGGCGCTGGAGATGGAACCCAGGGCCTCATGCTGCTCAGCAAGGGTTCTGCCATTGAGCTATACCCTCCAGCCCCTGGGGAAGAGTTTTAGTAATGAGGGGCCCAAGTCTGGGAAAGACCCTATGATCTCCCATGCGGAGCCTCTTTTACCTTCCTCTCTGCTCTCTCCCTCCTCCACTAAGTTCTTTGGGCTGAAAGAGCAGGAAATCACTGAAATTCCTGGCTCCCCTGAATACTGTCATTCCCATCTAAGGAGATATCATAGACTCCTTTTCTCATAAGGCCCCTATCGGGGTCACTCCTTCATGTTCTTCCTGAGCAAAGCAGTTCCCCTTGCTGAATTCTGGACTTGTATATTGTGCTAGTTGTGCAATATCTAAGAGAAAAAGATTTATCAAACTCAATACGTGTCCAGGGTGAACACATCAGTCACCCTTCCCAATTCACCACTATTTCCTCCTCCTCCTCCCATATTTCCTATATTTGTGCCAGGGCTATGAGAGTGTACCTAGCAGAACTCCAACTGCAAGGGATGTTGCTAACCAGATTTGTACTCTGAAATGCATCACTGGTTGCCCTGAGACCATGTTTCCCAGGGCTGCTTGCTTCTGGTAATGATGGAACCTGGCAAAGATACTGAGACAGATTCCATGCTGGGAAATATGGACTTCAGGTCAAGGACTTCCTGATGGCCTTGTGGAATCTTCTGTGCACCACGTGACAGTTTAGGTTGCTTTCACCCAATCTGCCTCTTTTTCCCAGGGTCTTGCGGTCTCCTACACTTGTGGCCTGATTGCTTTTCTAGAATTTCTAACTCCTTCCCCAGTTTCTCCAAATAAAATATTTGCACCATCTTGGCATCCTTCTCAAGGACTTAGACTAATAGAAGTAGTATTGTTCATGGGGCAGTGGCTCTGTTGGCCCTTTTCCATCTTGGAAAACTATGTCCTCACAGGAATAGATACCTATTCTGAGCATGAGTTTGCCTTTCCGGCTTCAGTACGGTGTAGCAAGTGATATGATCAGGGGCTTACTCTTGTCAGGGGACACAAGAACTTGATTGAACCATAGAGCATTAATACCCTCTTTCATCAGAAGTCACTTATTAAGAGATTAAAAAACATAGTCGACATAATGAAAAAAGACATTTGCAATACATGCATCCAATGTGACATGTGTATAGAACATACGAACTCTCCAAGTCAGATTCTAAGGCAGATAACCCAATAGAAGATCTTGAGGTGTTTCACAAAACATATCTGAATAGCCCATAAATGTTTGAAAAGGTGTTAAACTCCACTAGTTATTTGAGAAATATAAATTAAAACTTTAATGTGATGCCACTAAAAATGACTAAAATAAAAACACCAGACAATACCAAGTGTTGACAGGCAACATGAATTCTCGCACTCTACTATTAGAAGTATGTATTGGAGCAACTATTTTGGAAAACTGACAGTATCTTCTAACATACATACGCATTTCTCATGGCCAACCACTTCATCAAAAGACAGTATAAGAAAGTGTTCCTAGCAGGATTGTTCATAATATCAAAAAGGAATAAGGATGTAAATGGACATGTATAGAAGAGATAGATTGTATGTTCATGAAATAGAGAATGGCAATGAGAATGAATGAACTTTAGTTACATGCAACAGCACGGATGACTGTCATTGGCATTGGTGAATGAAAGAAGATAAGTACAAAGAACATGGGGTGGTTCCATTTAAAAAGTACTAAAAACAAAACTGGCCTCAGAATTAGGAATCAGAGGAGGTGATATCTTTAGGAGTGGTAATGACTGGTATTGGGCAAAAAGTTGGCTTCTGGGTGATGGTCAATGATCTTGTGATGTGGTGACTCATCACACAGGGTGTGTTCACTCTATCAAAATTCATCAAACTGCTTAAGAATTTGTATGATTTTTTTATTCCTGTATGTTTGCTTCATTGAAAGCTACTACAAACCTTCACCATTTCTTCCTCAATATTTTCATTATAAAAAATTTAGAAAATACTACAGAAAAAGTGCAGTGAGACTAACTACTTTTGGTATTTTCTGGATTATCGTCTGTATTTTTCTGTATACTCAGATGTGGTCCTATGAATTGAGTGTTTGTATGAAGAGTGTGATTATTCTTTTTTTTTTTTTTTTTTTTTTTTGATATGGGAGTCTCCCTATTTTGCCCAGGCTGGCCTCAAACTTGAAATCCTCCTACCTCAGAGTACCTAGGATTACACCCAAGCCATGTGCCCAGCTTGAGTGTGTATGCTCTTAAGATTACTACATTCCACAGTTAATTATCTTTATCAACAAAGCAGTAGACTTCAAAAGAGTATGATCTGAACTAGGTTCATATCAGGTAGTTCTTGGCATCCAAGAGCAATAACAATGAGGATAATAACAATGTTAATAACTGCCATGGTGACTATTATATTGCCTCATTTAATTCCCATCTATAACTTGGCTAGGTGAATATAAATAAATGCATTTATAAATGAGAAAAACAGGTTCAGAGAAGTGAAGAACCTTATTCAAGTTCTGACAGAAGAAAGCTAGATTCAAAGCCAGGCCTCTCCAACACCAAAACCCACCCACCAGTCCGTGCCCCAGGGAATGGCAAGCCCTATTGCCAAGTTGTACAGGGAGCCCAGCTGGGCCACTGATCACTGTAGGCTGTGATATCAATAGTTCATAATAATCACTGCGAGTGCTAATATTCTGTTAATTCTAAGAGACTGATCAGAAAAGAAAGTAGGATTGAGACAGGAGACGACAGTAAGTTAGGAAGGGTGGGTGTACGTGGAGAGGCATTCCGAGTCTGATGGAAGTTACCAGAAGATAAGAAGTTGAAATCCTGTGTCAGCCCACTTGTCAATGACATGTCACAAGCTTGTACAAGCCTCCTTAGCCACCAGGGTAGTAGGCAGTTTGGCCTCATTCCCCAGAGTCAGACTGATAAGCACATTCCATTGAGACCCGATGTGGCTAGGGGAGGCCAGAAGCCAGAGTTTACGAGAGCCCTTGGAGGGAGTGGAGAGGCTTGGGCAAGCTTTTAAAACATGTTTTGAGTTTTTGGGAAAGACCCAGGAAGTGAGACTTTGGGGGGATGTTCCATGGAACTCTGGGTCAAGCTGCATTCATTTTTCCATGAAGCTATCAGTGCTGGTTATTGACAAACATCAAGAAAACCGTGTGTGTGTGTGTGTGTGTGTGTGTGTGTGTGTGTATAGATGTGCATGTGCATGCATGTGCCTGTGTGTTAGCTTGATGAACATCCATGAAGAAACTGCTTTAACTGAAGTTTTAGGGACACTGGGCATGCATGTCTATTAATAAATTGTCCTCAGTCCTCCCTGCTGACTTGCATTTCCACAACTTTCTTGTTCCCAACTTTCTTGCTGATAAGGTGAGTGACTTGGACAGGTACAGAGAGAGAGGAAAGAGGCTGCACAAAGAAGTGGGTGAGGCGTTCAAATGCCAGAAATCTAGTTTCTAACGCACATTTAGCCACCAATTGGCTCCATGTAAAAGTAATGATGACTAATTTCTACTGAGCATTGTATGCAGTTTTTAGGGTTTGTGCTGTGTACTCTCTCATTTAATACTTTCTTTTTTTTTTTTTGTACCAGGGATTGAACCCAGGAGCACTTAAACACTGAGAAACATCCCCAGCACATTTAAATATTTTATTTAGAAACAGGGTCTCCATGAGTTGCTAAGGGCCTCATTGAGTTGCTGAGGCTGGCTTTGAACTTGCTATCCTCCTGCCTGAGCTGCTGGGATTATATGGGTTCACCACTGGTCCTGGCTCATTAAATTTTCAAAACCACTCCTTAACTCCACTTGGTCCTCTATGGTGCTCATTTTATAGATGAGGAACTGAAGTTCAGAAGCTTAGGGGAACTTTTTGGAGATTTCACAAAATTTGAACTTGGACCCATCTAAATTCAGTACCAATACCCTTAATGGCAGGATTTGGAGGGATTTTTTACAAATTGGATTCAGTTTCCTTCCCTTTAAAGTAGAAATGAAGTAAACTGGGGCATGGCATGGTATGAAGGTCTAAATTAAATATGGTATTTTAGACCAGATTGGTTGTTCCTCTATACTTGTGACTTTCTATCCAGGCCCAGGATTTTTGGAAACAGAGGCAATATAAAAAACCACACCAAGGGCTGGGGATATAGCTCAGTTGGTAGAGTGCTTGCCTTGCATGCGCAAGGCCCTGGGTTCAATCCCCAGCACCACACAAACAAACAAATAAACAAAATACCACACCAAACTACAGAACCCAAACCACATCTGATGGCTCAGGTGAGGCCTGGTTTCAGGCAGTGCTATAGGCCAGAAATAGGATTCAGATTCAACTGTGAATAGCAACAGGTGAAGGGCCAGAGCCTCTCATAGACTGATTTCACTAGCACCTGGGTTGATGGTATGTGTCTGGTTGGCAAACGAGGAAAGGATGCTCTGAAAGGCTCCTCTGTTCTCCGACATGTTGCTGGGATTCTCTCCAAGCAGTGGGTACATCTTCTGTGTTTTTACTGATTTTTTATTTTACTCATATACTAAAAAAAAAAAAATCACCTTTTGAAGTAGATGATTAATTGGTTTTTAGTACAGTCACAAAGAAATACAGCCATCACTTCCATGTAACTAATTCCAGAATATTTTTAGCACCCCAGAGGATCCCCATAGTCATTAGAAATCACTCCCCATAGTCCCCTTTCAGTCCCTGGCAACCATTAATCTGCTCTGTGTTTCTGTGGGTTTGCCTTTTCTGCACATTTCATATAAATCAGACTGCATTCTTTCATGTAGCAGAATGTTTCAAAATTTGTGTTGCAGCATACATCAGTATTTCATTCCATTTTATGGATCAGTGATATCCCATCATATTGATCTGTTGATGGAAGTTTTGATTGATTCTGCTTTTCTGGCTGTTATAAGTTGTTATAAACGTTTGTACACATGTTTTAGTTATTTTCTTCAAAGTGTTTCATAGTTTTAGCTGTTACATTTAGGTCTTTAATTCATTTGGAGTTAATGTTTTATGTTTAGTATGAGGGAAGGAGCTGACTTAATTCTTTGGCATGTAAATATCCAGTTCTCCCAGGATCATTTATTGAAGAGACTCTTTATTTCACATTGAACGGTCTTGGCACTCTTGTCCAAAATCAACTGAGCACAGATGTATGGGTTTATCTGGACTTTTAATTATATACCATTGATCTAGTTATACCAGTACCACACTGTTTTGGTTATTATAGTTTTGTAGTAAGTTTTGAAGTGTTTTTCCTCTTATTTTTTTGTTTTCAAAAATATTTGGATATTGGGCTGGGGTTGTAGCTCAGTGGTAAAGCCCTTGCCTAGAATATGCATGAGACCCTGGGTTCGATCCCCAGCACCACATAAAAAAACTAAATAAAATAAAGGTATTGTGTCCATCTACAACTAAAAATATTTTTTTTAAAAAAAAGAATATTTGGTTATTTTCCAAGATTATTTGCATTCCTATATTTTAAGATCTATTTATTAATTTCTGAAAAAATACCACCTGAGATTTTGATAATGCTTGGGTTGAAACTGTATATCATTTTGGATAATGTGGCCATCTTAACAATATTATATTTTCCTCTCCATGAACATGGAATTTCTTTCATTTATTTATGTCTATTATTTCCTTCAGCTGTGTTTTATAGATTTTAGTGTACAATTCTCCTTTTCCTAAAGTTATTCCTAAGTTTTCCATTTACAAATACAGAAAATTTTACTTTTTCCTCTTCAATCTGATGACTTTTATCACTTTTTCTTACCTGCTGTCTTTACTAGATTCTTCACTACAATGCTGTTAAGAGTAGTGAGATGGACATCCTGTGCTTACTCCTGACCTTTGGGGCAGATGTTAGAGGCAGAGCTCTTTTTCACTATTAAGTATTATGTTAGCTGTGGGTTTTTCATAAATGTCCTTTATCAGATTGAGAAAGATTCCAGTTAAAAATGAAAAGCAGTCCTGTGGTCAGATCCATCTGGTGAACACTGTTAAAGTTCTCATGGAGCTGGGGATATAGCTCAGTTGGTTGAGTGCCTGCCTCACAAGCCTAAGGCCTTGGGTTCAATCTCCAGCACCTCAAAAAAAAAAAAAAATCTCATGGAAGCTTTTGTTAAATGAACATGCATTATAAATCTCCAAGGGAGATATATTATCTAGAATTTCCCCCACCTTCTTTGTCCATGAAGTTTTGATTTTTTAAAATATTCTTTAATGTTTTATTTATTTTTAATTGACACATAATACTTACACATATTTATAGGGTACAGTCTTATGCTTCAATACATGTATACATTGTATGATGATCAAATCAGGGTAATTAGCATGTCCATCACCTCAAACAGTAGCCATTTTGCAATATACATTACATTATTATTAACTATAGTCACTTTAAAGCACAAAAGAACATCAGAACTCTTTCCTCCTAACTGTAGCTCTGTGCTCATTGACCAATGCTATGGTTTGGATGTGAGGAGTCCCCCCAAAAGCTCATGTGTGAGACAAAGCAAGAAGATTCAGAAGAGAAATGATTGTGTTTTGAGAACCTTAACACAATCAGTGAATTCATCCCCTGATAGAGGGTGAAGTTTTGATTTTTAAGAAGGTTCAACACAGTCAAGATAAGAGTGACCCATGCAATCAGGTTATGACTGTCAATCTCATCTCACTCCTTCCTTTCCACATGAGTCTCAAGAGTAAATAGTGCTTGCTTAAGATTACCAAATAAATCAGAGACTTTGCAGTGGCTAGAATACAGGTCTGACTGTAAACCAAGAAAAATTATGTTGGGTCTTGGATCCCATGGGCATTAGCAGGGGAAAACACTAGATGCTATAACAAACAACCCCCAAATTTCAGTACCTGGCTCGACAGAAGTTGTATTTCATTCATATGGCAGTCCTGTGTGGGATTTCATGGTCAGTGGACAGCTTGCTTCTCTATCTCTAATCAGAAACCCAGTCTCTTATAATTGTGTGGCTCTGCTATTCCCTGGGGCCACAGAATAGATACAAAAATGTAGAGAACACCCTCCCCCCCTCATTTAGGACCCTGGCCCAAGAAGCATTAACACAGTAATTAAGAATATGGAGTATAGAGGACTGGGGTTATAGCTCAGTGGTAGAGCACTTGCCTTGCATGGTTGAGGCACTGGATTCCATCCTCAGCACCACATAAAAATAAGTAAATAAAGGTGTTGTGTCCATCCATGTACAACTTAAGAAAAGAGAGTATAGAACATAGATTTAGATTTCCTGGGCTGGAATTCCATCTCTGTCATTTATTTGCTGTGTTCCCTTGTGTTATTCATCTGCACTGACCTGAGATTTCCCCATCTGTAATATGTAGGCAATAATAGAACTTAACTTATAGGGTTGTTAGGCACAGTAGATACATTAATATTTGTCAAACACTTACCTCTACCTGACATGTGGTATGGGCTTCATACTACAGCTGTTTCCTGGTGACAACTCCACACTATGGAAGCAGAAAGGGGAAGTTACTAATTTTTGGTAAATAGCTAGTCAGTTTTTCCCAACATTGGGGTTTGGTTTTGAATGGAGGTTGATGGAAATTTTTAAAGTGCAGAAAGGTGAAATACAAGCCATAAACCACTCCTGCTATTTCTCTCTTATCTTTTGTATAACATTTGAGTTATTAAAGATAAAATTATGTATATCATTTTGTACTGTGGACATATTTGAAAATAGGTACTTTTTTCATTATAAGGAGTTAAGAATGAAATAGGACACTTGGTGGAACACAAATAGAAAAAATACCCTTTCACATACATTATATTAACTACTAAGCAAAAGGACTATACAGCTAATACCAAATCTACTGGAAAGAGAAATTTTAAATTTTCCAGAGGGAAAATCATGTTGACAGAAAATTAATTGTATAGACTCCTTCTTGCTAATTTAATATGTCTGAAAAACTAAGGAAGCCACATGTGGTGGTGTATGCCAATAATTCCAACCACTCAGGAGGTTGAGAGGAAGGACTGGAAGTTTGAGGCCAGTCTGGGCAGCACAGTGAGACCCTGGCTCAACCAAACCAGAACATGATACAATGTGTTATGGTTTGGATGTGAGATAACCCCCAAAAATTTATGTGTGAGACAATGCAAGAAGGTTCAGAGGAGAAATGATTGGGTTATAGGAGTTTTAACCCAGTCAGTGATTTAATCCCCTGATAGGGATTAACCCAGTGGTTACTGAAGTGGTAGGGTGTGGCTGGAGGAGGTGGGAATTAGGGGGTGGCTATAGGGTATATATTTTGTATCTAGATAGTGGTGTCTCTCTGTTCCCTGATGATGTGAGCAGCTTCCCTCTGCCACTCTCTTCCGCCATGATGTTCTGCCTCACCTCAAGCCCTAAGGAATGGAGCCAACCTTCTATGGACTAAGACCTCTGAAACCGTGAGCCCTCAAATAAACTTTTCCTCCTCTACAATTGTGCTGGTTGGGTCATTTAGTCACAGTGGCAAAAAGCTGACTAAAATAAAATGCTGAAATAATTTATTTTTTATTGAAAGTTCAAAAATATTTATAAGGTACTTTAGCAGTCCTCACTCCACTTTCCCATTAAGTTAAACATTTCTCATATTTAAAATCTCCTATTTTAAGACTGGGGGTGTGGCTCAGTGATAGAGCACTTGCCTAGCATGTACCCGACCCTGGGTTTTATCTCCTGTACTGCAAACAGAACAAAAACAAGGAAGATAAATTCTTCTATTACAGAAGTAAGAGCTATTTAAACTGTTCACAAATATCCCATTTCTCTCTGAAGGTACATGGTAGGAAGGTAGGAACACCATGTGATTTGCCTAGGCCCAAGCATCATGAGTAGCCATCATGGAGGGTACTTTTAGGCAGATATAAATTATAGTGTGTGATTTGCACTGTTCCTTCCTTCAGTTGTGGAGAGCAAGACCCATGAAAGCCTTCCTCCACCCAGGTCTGGGTACCTACAAATAATATAGCCCCAGCGGTAACCAGAATTGAACACAGAGCATGAGCAAGAAATAGATTTTTATGTTACGCCAGTAAGACCTGGAGATACTTATTGCCTTAACCTAATCTAAACTAACCTGAGGCAAGGAATTTCAGGTTGGCAAAGGATGAATCTAGTTTTGTTTCTGTTTTTGTTTCAGATGATTTGATTGTGGCATGTAGCATAGAGGGCTAGAGGCACAGCCTCAAAGAAGGAACATGTGTTTGATGACAAAGACCTGAACTAGGTTTACTCTCGTGTAAAGAGAACAATAAGAAGGTCACCACCTCAGCCTTGTTCTTGAACATTGCGTTCCCTTCTGGGCTTCTGTCTGCCCCTTACACAGAGTGGCACTTGCCAATCACAAGCAATGAGTTAGCCTTGCTTTTAAATACATTTGAAAAATAATTAACTCTAATTATGTTAATGCATCCATACAGTTTGGTTATTGGTTTATTGGATAATGTCTATGACAGCATTTCTTCCTATCTCATGGACTAAAGTCACTTTAACAGAATAATCATTGCTGGATAATACTGTATTCAATTTAGTTTGAAAGTAATCATGCATTAATGTTGGGCATTTCTTTTTGTAATCAATGGAGATTATTTATTTTAATCATAATGGAAAGAAGTACTAATTTTAGGCGTCACAGTAGAAAGATGTGGTCCAGTGGAGTCATTACTTATATAGGCAGCTGTTTCAGATGGCTGGCTGTACTGTTTGTTGAATCACAATGGAGTGAGGTCCCAAGGCCATTTGTGCAGATAGTGATGTTATATACTTGCCTCACCTAAGGGAATCACTGAGTGAGCCAGCTACATCCTGGACATCAGCCAAAGTGCAGAACTAGGTACACAGTTATGCTCTGTAGATCCCAGATGAGACCAAAGTCTTCAGAGAAAATGGACTTATTCACTGTCTATTAAATTTAGTATGTGCTCACTTATCATTTCCCCAAATCATTAATGGACATGTGGAAAAGTTTTAGTCAAAATTTGATATTCAAAATGTTTATCATTTTAAAAATTACAAACAGAACTAGGTTATTAAAGTCAGCACATTTTTCTTGAGCACCTACTTTCTCCACTCATTATCAACAAAAGCCCTCACTACTGTGGATGTGATTCTCCGGAAAGTAGGGGGCCGTGAGTGGGAAATGACATAATTTGAATGACACTCTATCTGGTGTATGTTTTAAAGTTTTTTAAATGCTGCTTTAAAATCTCCCCTTTTTAGAGGGTACAATTCATTGATGTATGACAAATACATCATTGTCATGTAAATTGCACTGCAATGTAGGTAGAGATCATTTTCATCATCATAAGTTCTTCTTTTAAATCAATCCTCTCCTCATACCCAGTGCCCCAAAATTACTGATTTGATTTCTCACTCTAGAGTTTGCCTTTTCTAGATGTCACATAAATGAAATTATACAACATGTAGCCTTTAGAGTATGATTATTTTGTTGAAAATTTTTGTATCTATATTTGTGAGGGAAATTGCAATACAGTTTTCTTATATATTCTTGTTTCAGAATCAGGAAAATTTTGGCTTTACAACACAGGTTGGAAAGTATCCCTTCTCTTCTGTATACTGGAAGATTTTGTGTAGATTTGATATTATGACTTCTTCCTAAAATATTATTACTCATGAGTAATGCTATCAGGATTGGAAAGTTCTTTGTGGAATTTTTTTTTCACTACATAGAAATCTCTTTGACAGATATAGGACTACTTGTGTTATTTGTTTCTTCTTGAGTGAGCTGTGATAGTTCACAATTTTCAGAAACATTTCATCTGTTATCAAATATATCAGCATAAAGTTGTTTGTAATATTCTTATTATCCTGTTAAGTCTGTAGCATCTATAGTGATATCCACATCCTAATATGTTCCTCATATTTTTTATCAGTTCTTTTTAGTTATACATGACTGTAAAATCCATTTTGATATAATTGTACAAGCATGACCAGAGATTTATCAATTATATTGAGATCTTTCAATTAATCATCTTTTGACTTTATTACTTTTTTCTCTATCGTTTTTAGTATTATCGATTTACATTATTTTGCTGACAAGAAATCTCTCATTTTCTATTTCTATGGAAATTTAATTTTATTTGGCACTTCGAACAGGTCATTCCATCGACTTTCTGCTTTCATAACTTCAATTGAGAAATCAGCTGTAAGTTTAATTTATTGGATCAGATCTTCTCACTTTTCAGAACCTGATTACTTTCAAATTCTTCTTTTTGATTTGTTTTTCAGTACTTTTAGTGTAATATGTGGGGATTTTATTTTTTTTTGCCTTTATCCTGTCTTGGTGTTCATGATCCTTATTGATTTTGTGATTTATTTAATCACTTTTACAAAAAAAGTAACCATTTTTTTTCTAGTATTCTGCTCCCTTCTTTCTAATTCTAATTATGCATATATTCTAATATTCTAATTATGCATATTGAAACTTTTTGTATTACATCAGTTTCATATTTTTTCTGTATTATTTAGTCCTTTCTTTCCTTGCATTAGTGTGAATTTTATTGACCTAGCTTCTAGTTCACCAATCCTTTTATCAGATGCATCTAATTTCTAATTTTGGAATTGAGCTTATTTCAAGATGTGTTTTAACCTTTTGAGGATTCGTGTACTCCTGATTTGCCCTCATTTCTAAGTTTCTTAAGAGAAACATCTTCTGTACATCTTCTGTGAAGTGTCTGCCCAGATCCTTAGCCCATTTATTGATTGGGTTCTTTGTATTTTTTGTGTAAATTTCTTTAAGTTCTTTGTAAATTTTGGAGATTATTACTCTATCTGAAGTGCATGTGGAAAAGATTTTCTCCCACTCTGTAGACTCTTTTCACATTGTTGATTGTTTCCTTTGCTGAGAAAAATCTTTTTAGTTTGAATTCATCCCATTTATTGATTCTTGCTTTCATTTCTTGTGCTTTGGGAATCTTGTTAAGGAAGTCTGGTCCTAAGTCAACATGATGAAGATTTGGGGCTATTTTTTTCTTCTATTTGGTGCAGAGTCTCTGGTCTAATTCCTAGGTCCTTGATCCATTTTGAGTTGAATTTTGTGCAGGGTGAGAGAGGTTTAATTTCATTTTGCTGCATATGGATTTCCAGTTTTCCCAGCACCATTTGTTGCAGAGGCTATCTTTTCGCCACTGTATGTTTTTGGCACCTTTGTCTAGTATGAGATAACTGTTTTTATGTGGGTTTGTCTCTGTGTCTTCTATTCTGTACCATTGGTCTACCTGTCTATTTTGGTTCCAATACCATGCTGTTTTTGCTATGATTGCTCTGTAGTATAGTTTAAGTTCTGGTATTGTGACACTTCCTGCATCACTCTTCCTGCTAAGGATTGCTTTGACTATTCTGGGTCTCTTATTCTTCCAGATGAATTTCATGATTGCTTTCTCTATTTCTATGAGGTACATCAGAATTAATATTGTCAAAATGACCATATTACCAAAAGTACTATACAGATTCAGTGCAATTTCAATTAAAATCCCAATGATGTACCTCATAGAAATTATTAAATTTTTGTGAGGGTATGATAGCTATGTTTTTCTTCTAGAGAGGAGTTTTCTTTGCTTCTTCAAAATTTCTGGAGCCACTAGCAACTTGAAATAACTTAATCTAATGTCGGCAAATGAGATAATTTGAAGCTTGACTTCCATTTCTGATTTTTGCAGGTGAATTGCTTTCTGAGTCATCCGTACTTCTAGATAGTAGTTCTTTATATTCCAAACCTAAAATACAGCAAGTTGATCAGCTTCTATCTCTCAGCAGGCCTTGGATATCCCTTTTTGACCCCAGACCTCCAAGGCTATCAGAAGGCCACTAAACTTCTGGAATTATCAATGTCTTTAAGTAAACGAGATTCCAAATTTCATGCTACCTCTATTTTCTTATGCATGTTGGCCCATCAATTCTTTCTTTTTTTAATTATTTTTTTTTTTTTGGAACCAGGGATTGAACCCAGGGGCACTCCACCACTGAGTCACATCCCCAGCCCTATTTTGTATTTTATTTAGAGACAGGGTCTCACTGAGTTGCTTAGGGCCTCACTAAGTTGCTGAGGCTGGCTTTGGACTTGCGATCCTCCTGACTTAGCCTCCCAAGTCACTTGGATTACAGGCGTGCACCACCGCGCCCAGCCCATCAATTCTTAAGTGCCTTTTTAATTCTGTATCACTGTCAGTTTTAAAACTTTTTTTTATAAAAATTGACTTTGTAGGTATTTTTAGTTGAAAAATTGTATTGAGTCCTATATTATTCAGTAACGTCATCTGGCATTTTCTTGTGTGTGTTATAATTTTTAAGCTTGTTCATTTCTTGAACTGTTTCTAATTTATTTCCCCTCTCCTTTCTCCCTGTCTGTATTCTTTTTCTTCAATTTTTTTTTTTTTTTTTCTTTTTCTGTTAAAAGTCTTTCCTCAAGTGTCTGGTAAACCTCTGTGTGTGTGTGTATGTGTATGTGTGTGTGTGTGTGTGTGTGTGTGTTTGTGTAGGAAAGAGGGGAGAGAGAAGAGGTTGTTAGTGGCTTCACTGATCAAGGGAAACTTTGATATTTTCTGGGGGGGATATCAAAATGTCAGTATATGCAATTATTTTCTCTTGAGCAGGATTATGCTCTTGGCTGCCAGGGTCTTGGGAGGACTCATCATTCAGGGTGATAACTTTTATTTCCTCAATATTGAGGTCAGCATTTCACTGAGTTGCCCCCTGAGTTTAGATCAGCTCAATTTCTGGTGTTTATTTTTGGCCCAATCAACTGTGATTAGAGGACCTGATCACATGGTATTTAGAGCTGACACTTTTGCTCTGAGGTGAGTGTAGTTTTCCAAGAGGATATGGAATGGGAAGAAAATGGGATTTCAGAAAATAGGATTCCATTTTGCTCAGGGATGATTAAAAACAGACTTCTCAAAGCAGCAGCATTTATGTGAGGTACAAGAATAAGATCAGAGTAGAAACTTTCTTCATTTTTGGAGGATTCTAATAGTTCCAAATTTTTATATGGGAAATTTAGGAATAACCAATATCCTTTTATCTGATCATTCCCTGTTGGTAGCTTTGTGTAGCTAAACAAGGGAAAGTGACCTTCATAAGCACAGAGACTTCAGTGTGAGACAGAACCACTCACGAGTCTGTGACATGCTATTCAAACTTCAAGGTTCCATTTGTTTCTTTATTTAAAATGGAAATAATAAAGAAATCTCGCTCTATTCATACTCAGTCATAACAGCAAAATATTCTACACATAGAGTTTTCCTCATACTCTTATGTCTCACACAATCACAGTGAATTCAAGGCATCTTGCAAACTTTCAGCCCAGTGGGAGAGTCAGATTAATTTTGCACTCTGGTCTGCCGGGGACCTTCCTGTAGTGGGATTTCATGTCCAGGAAGCCTAGATCCATGACAGGTTGGAGGATCATCCATTCAAGAGATGGAATGGTGGAATGGGGAATGGCTAGGGGTGTAGCATCTTGGAGGAAAAGGCAAATTTAGGGTGAGGCAGTCCATTTTTGCCTTTTTATTATTTTTAATTTATTTTAGCATAACATTCAGCTTCTACCTAAATATAAGGAGTGAAAAATAAAGGTCCATCTTCCTCTTTCCCCTTTGAATTCTGGCTTTATGCATTTACACATATACAAAAGCCGTCTTCTATTAAAAAAAAAAATCTGTATATCTCATTCTTTTAATAAGATATTTTGAAGCATCAAGGGTATAACTATACCCTCAGTAGTAGAGCACTTGATTAGCATGTGTGAGGCCCTAGGTTCAAACCCTAGCATTGCCCACAAAAAATTTTGTGTATGTATATAAATTTAATAATATGTATATAATATTTATATAATATAATTATATATAACATATGTCATACTTTTTATTTAATTATATATTTGTGATTCAATAAATATTTGTTGTGCATTATTTAATTTATTTAGCAGTACTACGGATTGAACTTGCAAGTGCTTTACCACTGAGCTACATCCCCTGTCCTTTTTATGTTTTACTTTGAGATAGGGTCTGGCTAAGTTGCTCAGGCTGGCCTTGGATCCACAGTCCTCCTGTCTCAGCCTCTGACTTGCTGGGATTACAGTTGTGCACCACCTGATGTGACTTGTGCACTATTTTAGATGGTAGAGAATGAAACAGAAATCAATCCTTAGCTCTAAAGAGCTTTTCCTATTGGCGAACATAGATTCACGTCGTTTTTTAAAAAACAGAGGCAGAACTACTTCACAGTGTGCGAGATGTCTATTGTTTTCTCTCTGGGTCTTCCCTCTTCATTTTTAAATGGTCTATGGAACGGTTTTTAACTTTAAACCCAATTTATCATGTTATCATGTCTTAAGATTAGTGCTTTTTTTATGTCTTATCTAAGAAACCCCTACCTATCCTAAGGCTATGAAGACTTTCTCATGTTTTCTCTTAGCAGTGCACTGGTCTAGTCTTTGAGTTATATTAGTTCCTTGATTAAAGTAGGGCTTGGTTTGAATCACAGAGATTGGTCCAAAAATGGGCACTCACCAGGATCTGGGGGGTGGTAAATTTTGTAGGATTAAAGCCCAGAGCTGTAGATGACTCCTGTTTTAGTCCTACCCTCATTACTGTAACAAAATAACGAGGCAGATTATAGATAAAAGAAATGTATATGGCTCAAAATTTTGGAGATTGAAAGTCCCAGCAGCTTGGCTCAGGATCTGGAAGGTATCCCCACCTTGGCCACATCACCTCATGGCAGATGGCATTGGTGAGAGCATGTGTCCAAACAGGAAGCAACTAGGACTGGGGTCCTACAATTGCTTCCAAGGACACACCCCCAATTACCTAAGGATTTCCCACTACATCTAACTCCTGAAGGTCCCACAATACCTCCCAATATCACCATGCTGGGCTCCTAGCTCCCCACACATGAACCTTTGTGGAAAAAAGATGCAAACATGACATCCATCCTTGCTGCCTGAGAATTAAGCTGATACAGAAGAAAGTAGAAAAAACAACAACAACAAAAAAAGATAGAGACACAAGATGAGAAAAACATTGCTTAAAACCTGCATCTTCCTGGACCCAAAGGTGTGTATGTTTGGAACTTTCACTCACATGAGCCAATACACCCATATTTTGGTGTAGGTATTTTGAGTAATAGTTATTTCAACTATAATTGAAGTTTAGGTGGCTCGTTAACATAACAAGGATATAGCATGACTTATTGAATAGTCCTCTGTAGATGGACATTTAAGTTTTTGCTGCGACGAGTCATACAGCACCTGAGCTGGTGGAGACAAGGGGAGCAGAGGAAGATGAGTAAATGGAAGGGCCCACGTGTTGTGGGAGAAGAAATCCATCCAGGGTTACTTGGAGCCTGTATCGCTGAGGCCAGGGGAGGGGACTGTTTCATGGAACTCTGTATTGTGAGAACTGGGAACCTCTGCTCCAGGGCAGAAGCATGGCCATCAGGGATGCCAGGGCTGTCCCACATGTCTCAGTGCTAGTGCCAGGTGAGGGGAGAAAGCTGGGAGGCAGAGGAGTGAGGCGGCTGCCCTGCGTGTGTGCTCCTGGGGTGCGCTCCTCCTGATGCTCAGGATCACAGCCCTCTCCTCTCATCTCTTTCTTATCTACCATATCACAGCCCTCTGCAGAGGTGACCTTAAGACCCTATCTTAGTTTGGAGTTTTATAACAAAGTACCATAGACTGGGTGACTTACAAACAATAGACATTTATTATCCACAGTTTGGAAGCTGGAAGTCTCAGATAAGAATTCAGCATGGTAAGGTCCCTTGTGGGCTGCAGACTGCTGTTGTCTTGTTGAATCCTTCCACGGCAGAGGGTGAGAAAGCTCTCAGAGATCCCTTTTCATAAGGGCACGAATTCTCTTCACCAGGACACCATTCTCATGACCTAATCACCTCCCTGAAACTCTACTTTCATCACAATAGAAGTTAGGATTTCAACAGATGAATTTGGTGGGATACAAATATTCAGTCCATTGTAGGTCCTGAAACACACATAGCAAGAAAGTTTGAGTATGAATAATTATTTGAATAACTTTAAAGTTTGCAAGGTAAAACTCTGAAGTAAAGGCACTACTATTAAGGTTCATTTGGAAAGTGAGACAGTATCCTGGGGAGGGAAGAAGGTTTCAGCATGAACTCCAGAGTCAGAAAGATCTCAATAACTATACTAGAGTCGGGAAGTTATTTCTTATGCCTTAGTTTTGAATCTATAAAATGGGGATAACAAGTACTTCAGATAATTATTGTAAGGATTAAATGTGCTAATTTTTGGCAGCATGACACATGGAAAAGAGACAAAGAATGGTAACAGACGTTGTTTTCCTGAGCCTTTTCTTGCTCATTTGGGCCTGTCCCGAGTTCACACAGCTAGGCAGGCCTAGAGCAGTCTTGAACCAGGACTTCTGAGTCTCTCACTATACTTCACAGCCTCGACAGTTCAAAGGACAATCAGGGCAGGCAAAGTAGAGACATGATATTCCTTTTTCCTTCAGGGTTGGACAATTTTCCTTTCTCAAACATTCTCTCCATCCTGGTCTATTTTGAATAAGACCCTCAGGCACTGACCCAACCCCATGTCTAGATTTCCTACCACAACCACCTGGTTTCCCAGAGCTTCCGGCCCAGGCTCCCCCTAGTGGCTGCTGGGGAAAAGCACCCAGTGCCAACTGGGACAGGAAGCCTTGGCGCCCATGGGAAGCGGGGTTAAGACACATGGTGGCAGCCGTTTGTATTTGCTAAGCCCAAGCAGAACAAACACTTCACAGAACGTACCCAGCTTCTGATGCAATCCTTCCCCAGGGGCGCTCTTTCTGCTCTAGAAGATTCTGGGGCCAAGAGGATAAACTAGTGGGGGACAGAGCTGAGGCCTTCCAGGAGGAAAAATGGCTTAAGGAACGGGGCAGAGGCCAAGGCCTTTAATGACCCTGCTCAGTGTGAAGTAGCACATCCACATCCCTCTGGGCTGGGGTCAGAGAGACATAGTGCCTATCCGACTTGGCTGAGAACATTCTTGTCCAATCTGGCCCTGGCCCTGGAGACTGCTCCTGAGCTCGGTGCAGTGTGTGCCTAGGTTGGTCACCCATGCCAGTCTTTCAGAACCCAGTCCCTAACGTGTCAGTGGAAGTCTGTGCCATGTAATAGCCAGGACACCCTGTGAGCCAGATTCTCTTATTTTCCCTGTCTTAGGGATAAGGAGACTGCAATTTAGAGATCCTGCCTCTCCTGCCAAGGATCACAGGCACGTGGAATGGAAAGCTGGCATGGAAGCTCTCTAACTTCTGAGAACTTCAAAAGCTGTTTTCTTTCCACCAGGCTACCCTGTACTGAACACAGCAATTATTTGTCACCTACAGACACCATCAATCACAGAACTCAAGAAAAAAACTTGGAGTCACAGCAGAAGGCAAAAGCCTTATTGTCCACAATTCTGCTTGTATCTCTTTTCCCTAATTCCTACCCGTCTCCCTCTGTCCCTCCCTGCCTCTCTCTTTATGGTTTGTTCTACAAGCCTGCCTTTTATCTAAGAACCACTGCCAAGCCACAGCTTCCTGTGTTTTGTCTTATTATCCAGGGAAAAAAGTAGTGTCTGCTGGCCTGATCTGTAACTCAGGGCCATAATTACTTCTGGACTGTTTGGGTCCAAAGGGCCAGCTACACATCTCCAAGTAATACCACACCTTTCTGGATCTTTCATCTCTTTGATTGAAGTTAAATAGAAGTGACATTAGTGAAGCCATATTAGGTATCATTCTGATTTTATTTATATGTATATATATACACACACACACTCATATTTGTACAAATCACATATATAAATTGCATAAATTATACTATATATCTATAAATTAATTTCAAGGTAGGCAAATTCTTTATATAGAAGAGAAGACGAAGGATCTGGAAGGTGAAGAGGTTTGACCAAGTTTTCATTCCTGAGTTAAGAGAGCTGAGCACTCACCCAACTGAGCTATATCCCCAGCCCCAGTCCTGCATTATTCTTCTTGTTTTCAATTTTTCTTTTTAAGTCATTTCAAATTAGACAATATTCCCTTACAATAAAATGTACCCATTTAAAGTGTGCAGTGTGAATTTAGATCCTCGTGATGAGTACTATAATCAAAATACAAAACATCTCCAATGCCCTAAAACTTTCCTTTGTGCCTCTGCGTGGTCACTTCCACACATTCCTCCAACCCCCGAAACAGGTAACTGCTGACCTGTTTTCCATTACTATGAGTAATTTTGGCTTTTCTAGAATTTCATCTAAATGAATAATGCAACATGTATACTTTGCATCTGGGCTCTTTTGTTCAATATAATCTTCTGGAATTTATCCATGTTGCTGCATGTATTGGTGGTTTGTTCCTTTTTATTGCTCAGTAGTATTCCTTCATATCCATATACAATATTTTTTTTATTTTATAACTTCTTTTGATAGACATTTGGGTGGTTTCCAGTTTTGAACTGTTTTGAAAAAATGCTGTTGTGAATATTTTTGTATACTTTGTTTAGACATATGCTTTTATTTAATCTCCTAAACGTTTTTATTTTCTATAAATGAACTTGCAAAGTGTGTAACTTTTTGAGAAACCAACCCACTGTTTTTCCAAGTGGTACTGTCCTGTATTCCTACCTGTGCTGGTGGAATTTCAGTTGCTGTACATCCTTGGCAATACTTAGTATTATCAGTGTTTTAAATTTTAGCCTTGAGACACAAATTTTAGTTTATATGTAGTGGTGTCTTACTGTGATTTTACTTTATGTTCCCCTGAATATTGGTGATGTTGAGCCTGATTTTCATGTGTTTATATCTTCTTTTTGTGAAGTGGCTATTTCACTTTTTTGCCAATTTAAAAAATTGGGCCATTTTAATTTTTCTGAATGAGTTTTAGGAATTTTTTCTGTCCTCTGGATACCAACTCCTTGTCAGATAAGTGCATATGTATCTGTGTGTATAAACACTACATACATATACATAAATGTATATGCTTATAATTAAATGTGCAGCTATACATTATACACATTTGAAATTTACCTTCTTCATGTTTAAGAATCATGTCTTTTAAAGAGCAGGACTTTCTACTTTTGTATAAGTCCATTTTATTAATTTTATTCTTTTGTGCCTAATACCTTTTTTGGGGAGGGTCATCAAAGACTTTGACAATTCTAAGTTTGTAAAGATTTTCTCATGTCTAGAAGTTTAATCATTTTAACCTCTTTGTTACAGCCCTGACAATTTTGGAGTTAAGTTTTGTATGTTTGAGGTAAGGGTTGAGGTCATAGATTTCCAATGGAGTATGCAATTGTTCCAAACCTTGGGAGCATGCCAGGTACATGTTCTACCACTGAGCCACATCCTCAATCCTTTTCATCTTGAGACAGGGTTTCACTAAGTTGTCCAGGCTGGCCTCAAATTTACAATTCTCCTGCCAGAGCCTCCCAAGGAACTAGAATTATAGGCCTGTGCCCGAGCCCAGTGCTTAACAGTAACTCTTGAAACCAGGTAGTGTAAGTCCTCAAACTTAGTTATTTTTCAAATTGCTTTGACTATTCTATGTCCTTGGTTAATATTGGAATAAGCACATCAATATCCCAAATAATCTCTGAGATTTTGAAAGGGATTGAGTAAAAATATAAATTAATTTGAGAAAATTGATAGAGTAACAATATTGAATTTATCCTTAAGTAGTTTATCTTTTTGAATACTTTTTTTTTTTTTGTGGTGCTGGGGATTGAACCCAGGGCCTTGTGCTTTTGAGGCAAGTACTCTACCAACTGAGCTATATCTCCAGCCCTTGAATACTCTTTTAAATGACATTTTAGTTCCTTTTCCAAATGTTTATTGCTAATACATACAGACATAATTGACTTTTGTATGTTGGTTTTATGTCCTGCACTCATGTTAAGCTGACTTATTTGTTCTTGTAGGAAGACTCTTCAGGATTTTCTACAATCATGTAATTTATGATTAAACATAGCTTTACTTCTTTCTTTCCCTTACTTTAAGACTGTGTGTGTGCCCTTA
Organism: Glaucomys volans; assembly: GCA_020662805.1. Classification (NCBI taxonomy): domain Eukaryota; kingdom Metazoa; phylum Chordata; class Mammalia; order Rodentia; family Sciuridae; genus Glaucomys; species Glaucomys volans. Next base: position 34,830 of record JAJEJO010002958.1, on the reverse strand, counting down.
CTTTAAGACTGCTAATATTTCCTTATTCCAAATTTTCCTGGGAAAATATTCAGTCTTTCACCATGAAATATGTTATTGTTTTTCTCCTCCTCCACCACCTTTTTTTTTTTTTTTTGGGAGGGGGAGGACCAGGGATTGAACTCAGGAGCACTTAATCAATGAGCGACATCCCCAACCCCTTCCCGTTTTATGTATTTTACTTAGAGACAGGGTCTCACTGAATTGCTTGGAGCTTCGCTAAATTGCTGAGGCTGCTTTTGAACTCAGGATCCTCCTGCCTCAGCCTCCTGAGCTGCTGGGATTACAGGTGTGTGCCATCTGGCTGGCCGCCTCCTTCTTCTCCTACTTCTTCCCCTTCTCCTCCTCATCCTTCATATGAAGTTCCTTCTAATTTGCTGAGAGTTTTTAATCATAAATGGATCTTGAATATTGTCAAATACTTTTTCTACCTCTATTGAAGTGTACCATATCCTGATAATATAATAAATTAATTGATAGATTTACCAATATAAAGCCAAATTTGTATTCCAGAAATAAGTCCCACTTGATTATGATTTACTCTCCTTTAAAAAAATTGTGGTTAAAATTGGCTATTTGATTTTTTTTAAATAATTTTTTTAGTTGTAGGTGGATACAATATCTTTATTTTATTTTTATGTGGTGCTTCACACATGCTAGGTGAGCGCTCTACCACTGAGCCATAATCCCAGACCTGCTACTTGATTTTGAAGGATTTTGCATCTATGTTCATAAAGAACAGCAGTCTGTAGTTTGGTTTTCTTGTAATGTCTTTGGAAGTTTGTTATCAGGGAATATTGACTTCACTTTTTATTTTCTGAAAGAACTTGTATAGGTTTTGTATTATCTCTTCTTGAAATTTTGAACATTGAATGAGGAATCCACCAGGGAAGCCATTTGGTCCTTGAGATTTCTTTGTGTGAAGATGTTTAACTACAAATTCAATTATTTAATAGGACATAGGTCTATTCAGAGTTTCTATTTCTTCTTGAGTCAGTTTTGGTAAGTTATGTTCTTTTAGGGAATTTTTCCATTTTATTGAAGTTTTGTAATCTGTTGACATTGTTTTTCAGATTTCCTTATTATCCTTTTAGTATTTGAAGTATCTATACTGATATCCCCTCTTTTATTCCTGATGTTAGCAATTTGTCTACCTTTTTATTTTTGAGAAGTCTAGCTAGAGTTTTATTAATCTTATTGATCATTTTAAAGAAGCGAGTTTTGCTTTCAATGATTTTTGGCTATTATTTGTTTGCTTTTTGTTATTGTTTTCTGCTTGTGGTTATACTATTTCTTTCCTTTTACAGATTTTGGATATAATTTGTTCTCCTTTTTCTAGCTTCTTGAGTGGAAGCTTACGTCATTGACTCCATTCTTTGCTAGTTGATTCAGACTTTACATTTTGCCAGGCTTCATCTTTGATAGCAAGTGTTAGCTTAAATGTTTTCCCCATTATTCATTTATTTATTATTTTAGAGCATGTCGTGTTTTCCCAAGTATAGTCTGTTTAGATAACTTAAATAGAACCAACCTTATTATTCTTTTTGTGCTGTACAAACTAACATGGTATCCTATAGTTTCTAGGTGTTCAATAAATGACTAAAATAAAAATAGTTTAGTGTGTTTTCAAGCACCAGATTTAAATATGTAGAGAACAGTGCACGTAGGAGGAGTTGGGTTTAATATTTCTAATTGATCATCAAAAGCCAGTGCAGACATCTCTTCTTGGAGGAATGTCTATAGCTAGAGACACATTCTGTTTTGACTATCATGCATTCTATTTTCTTGGCCTTGTATGTACTGCTATTGTTGCAACTACATTATATCATAATATTTAAAAAAATTAAGCCGGGCACGGTGGCGCACGCCTGTAATCCCAGCACTTGGGAGGCTGAGACAGGAGGATCACGAGTTCAAAGCCAGCCTCAGCAACTTAGTGAGGCGCTAAGCAACTCAGTGAGACACTGTCTCTAAATAAAATACAAAATAGGGCTGGGGATGTGGCTCAGTGGCGAATGCCCCTGGGTTCAATCCCCAGTACCAAAAAAAAAAAAAAAAAAAATTAGCTTCCAGGTCTGTCTTTACTGTGGTAGCCTTAGATTTTCAACAACAGGGACCAGGTCTTGTTCCTTGGTGCCTAGTACAATGCCTCTCATATAGAAATTGTTCAATAACTGTTTGCTGGGTGAATGAGAATAACAAAAGCCTTTCTGTGCCTCTGGAGTCTGGTGAAAAATTCAGAACATATGCAATAATTTGGGCATGCTATAGTTCTATATTTCAGAGAATAAACATGTAGGCCTATTGTATTTTTAAAATGCGTCTTAAATGGAAAAACATTCAGCATGTGTTGTAAGTTACTGCTCTCACTCAGAGTGGGGTCCACAATCAATCAATGTCTAAGACCCAACAGCAAGTGGATAACACCACCATTCATCCTTCACGCTTTCATTTGTCTTGAACAAAGAATGATTTAAGCCAAACTAACCTCTCCTGTCTTTGTTCCCAGAGACGCGGACTTGACTTCCCAGAGAAAAAGGGCTGCAGCTCAACTATTTCAGAAATACTGAATTCAAAGCACTTACAAATAGGAAATGTCCCTCAACCCAGCCAGATCAATTTGTTCCCCCTCCCCAGGGCTATCATCACAGTGCCCTTGCCAAAGCTCTCGACAAGTCTTCATAATCTCTTACATGCTTAGTTCTCAGTGGAGTCTCCCGTGCACTTTCCTACACATTATCTTTTCTGATCACCACAACAGCTGCTATGTGTTCCAGAGGGCACCAAACAAAGGAAGAAGATCCAGCTCTGGAGCCAGGCAGCACTGATTCAACTCCTGCTCTGTCACTTACTGGTGTGTGGCAGTGGGTAAATGTCTTCAGCTCACCAAGCTTTGGTTTTCTCATTTGGAAAATGGGGATGGTGATATTTACCTCAAAGACTTCTTGGTAAAAGCCTTTATTACAGTGTCTGGCAAGAGGAGGGTGCTTGATTCATGATAGGCATCATTGTTATTATTTTCATGTTTTTTAACTTTGTCATTATTTTGAATTCCTGCAGTGTTTCAGGGTAAGATTAAATGAGATTCAGTAATGCAGTAAAATAATGCTGATGGGCAGCATGTGTGTTGTCGATTGATTGCCTTCCAGCATAGATCTTCTGAAAGCTAGGTGTTTTAGTCAGTTCTTTCACTGCTGGGACTGAAAGCTGACCAGAACAATTTTAGAGAAGGAAAAGTTTATTTGAGGGCTCACAGTTTCAGAGGTCTCAGTCCGTAGAGAGTAGGCTCCATTCCTCAGGGCTGGAGGTGAGGCTGAACATCATGGTGGGAGAGTGTGGTGGAGGGAAGCCGCTCACAAGGTGATCAGGCAGCAGAGACAGACTCCACTTGCCAGACACAAATATATACCCCAAAGCCACCCCAAAGCCCCACCTCCTCTAGTCACATCCCACCTACCTTCAATTACCACTCCATTAATCCCATCAGGTGATTAATTCACTGCTTGGGTTAAGGCTCTTATAACCGAATCATTTCTTCTAAAAACCTTCTTGCATTGTCTCACACGTGAGCTTTTGTGGGTCACCTCACATCAAATCATAACACAAGGGTAGGAGGAATTTATAAAATAAAAACCAGAGACACAAAAAAACCTAGGTGGGCGTGGGGTACATGCCTGTAATCCCAGGGCCTCAGGAAGCTGAGGCAGGAGGATTCCAAGTTCACATCCAGCCTCAGTAGCTTAGTGAGGCCCTAAGCAACTTAGCAAGACCCTGTCTCTAAATATAAAACGGGCTGGGGATGTGGCTTGGTGGTTGAGCACCCCTGGGTTCAATCCTTGGTACCCAGAAAAAAAAGACCCCCAAACCCAAAACCTAAATGGAACAAAACCAGGCTCTGGGACTTAAATATTACTAGAGAGCAACTGTATTCCATCCTGGACTCAGTAGAGACCTCATGCGTGAAGTAATTGCTTTGGAGAGGATGGCAATAGTTTATTCATTCCAGTGAATATTAACTTAAGAAAAATTGAACTGCATCCACGCTGTGCTGGACACAAACATTAGAGAGGTAAATGAGTGAATCAGTAACGGACACAGATCTTTGCTCTGTACAAAGGATCACTGAGGATAGAGCCACTAACTCTGCCAAAAGAACTGGTAAAGGTTCCATAGAAGAGTCTTTTTAAAATAATTTTTCATTTATTTATTTATTTTTACAGACTGCATTTTGATTCATTATACATAGATGGGGTACAACTTTTACGGTTGTACGTGATGTAGATTCACACCATTTGTGTGACATGCATGCACACAGGGTAATGATATTTGTCTCATTTCACTCTTTCCTTCCCCTGCCCCTCCTCATTTCCCTCTACACACTCCAGCGTTCCTCCATTCTTCCCTTCCCCCTCTCCTGCTGTTAAGTATCAGCATCCATTTATCAGAGAAAACATTCTGCCTTTTATTTTTTGGGATTGGCTTATTTCACTTAGCATTGTATTCTCCAACTCCATCCATTTACCTGCAAATGCCATGATTTTATTCTTCTTTATGACTGAATATTATTCCATTGTGTGTATATGCCACAGTTTCTTTGTCCATTCATCTGTTGAAGGGCGTCTTGGTTCCACAATCTAACTATTGTGAATTGAGCTGCTATAAACATTGATGTGGCTGCATCAACTGTAGTGTGCTGATTTTAAGTCCTTTAGGTATGAACTGAGGAGTGGGATAGATGGATTGAATGGTAGGTCCATTCCAACTTTCCTGAGGAATCTCCATACTGCTTTCCAGAGTGGCTGCACCAATTTGCAACCCCACCAGCAAAGTATGAGTGTACCTTTTTCCCCACATCCTCGTCCACACCTATTATTGCTTGTATTCTTGATAATAGTCATTCTAATTGGAGTGAGATAAAATCTTAGAGTGGTTTTGATTTGCATTTCTGTAATTACTAGAGATATTGAACATTTTTCCATATATTTGTTGTTTGCTTGTACATCTTTTGTGAAGTGTCTGCCCAGTTCCTTAGCCCATTTATTGATTGTGTTCTTTGTAGTTTTGGTTTAAAGTTCTTTAAGTTCTTTATAAATTTTGGAGATCAGTGCTCTGTCTGAAGTGCAAGTGGAAAAGTTTTTCTCCCACTCTGTAGGCTCTCTTTTCGCATTGTTGATTGTTTCTTTTGCTGAGGAAAAGCTTTTTAGTTTGAATTCATCCCCTTCATTGATTCTTATCAAAAATACAAGTAACAATGTGCTGGGGCTGTAGTTTAGTGATAGAGTGCTTGCCTCACACGTGTGAGGCACTGAGTTCAAGCCTCAGTACCACATAAAAAAATAAATGAATGAATAAAGATATAGTGTCCATCTACAACTAAAAAAAATTTTTTAAAAATAGACTACAAGTAATTACGAATGTTTGCAAGGATGTGGGAAAAAAAGATTCACATATACATTGTTGGTGGGACTGCAAATTAGTCAACCCTTCTGGAAAGCAGTATGGAGATTCTTCAGAAAACTTGGAATGGAACCACTATTTGACCCAGCTATCCCTCTCCTTGGTATATACCAAAAGGACTTAAAATCAGCATACCACAGTGACACAGCCACATCAATGGTTATAGCAGCTAAACTCACAATAGCTAGATTGTGGAACCAACCTGGATGCCCTTCAACAGATGAATGGATAAAGAAACTGTGGTATATATACACAATGGAATATTATTCAGCCATAAAGAAGAATAAAATTGTGGCATTTGCCAGTAAATGAATGGAACTAGAGACTGTCATACTAAGTGAAATAAGCCAATCCCTCAAAACTAAAGGCCAAATGTTCTCTCTGATATGTGGATACTCACTCACAATAGGCAGGGGGTGGGGAGGGGAGTGTTGGTTCACCAGATTTGACAAGGCGGAGTCAGGGGATGAGGGAGGGATGAGAATGGGTAAGACAGTAGAATGAATCAGACATAACTTTCCTATGTTCATGTATGAATACACAATTAGTGTAACTCCACGTCATGTACATCACAAGAATGGGAAGTTATACTCCATGTGGTATGGTATGTCAAAATACACTCTACTGTCAGGTATAACTAAGAAGAACAGAAAAGTGCTATTAAAAAGAAACACACACACACACACACACACACACACACACACAAGACAGCTTGGTCTCCCTGAAAAAGGATCATAGAACATGGCGGGAGGGGAAGGAGCCCAGAGCCAACTGCTGAGGCAGGACTGCCATTCACATCGACATCACAATCTTACAAAACGGAATTGTTCTGAAGCAAGATAAGAGGACAAAAGAGGGCAGAGGATAGTGTTTGGAGATAATAGGGTTTGGTGTGTTCCAGATGGCATTAGTATTTGTTCCAAGTGACAGTTTAAAATGTTTGAGGACAACCAAATTTTTTATTAAGAATCCATGTAACCACAAGACAAAAGAACAGCAACAGATCATCAACAAAGGACCAAAAATCAGATTTCTCTTTGGCAACAGTGAATAATTTAAGAAAGTAGAGCAATATGTATATAGTTTTGAAGGAAAAAAACATGAACCAAGAAACCGAGTGAGAGGTGAATTTAAATTCAAGAATGTTAAACTCTTAACACAGTAGAATAGGTGATAAGCACCAAAAATCGTTGGACCAAGAACTTAACTCAGGGTCCTGCTGGGAAATGGAAACCATGCAGATAGATAAAGGGAATTGAATACAAGCTGTGTTTCTTAGGAGAATAGTCTTCCTGAAGAGACAAACAGGGTGTTGATTTTTCAAATTTTAATGTGTATTGAATCACCTGGGATTTAGACCCATGCTCAGCAAGCTCTCTGCCCTTCAGCTAACCCTCCACCCATCCAGGATTAAAAAAAAAAAAAGTACAGATTCAAATTTAGCAGTGTAAGGCACTGGGTTCGATCCTCAGCACCACATAAAAATCAATAAACAAAATAAAGGTGTCCGTCTACAACCAAATTAAAAAACAAAAAAAGCCGGGCGTGGTGGCGCACACCTGTAATCCAAGCCACTTGGGAGGCTGAGTCAGAAGGATCATGAGTTCAAAGCCAGCCTCGGCAACTTAGTGAGGCCCTAAGCAACTCAGTGAGACCCTGTCTCTAAATAAAATACAAAATAGGGCTGGGGATGTGGCTCAGTGGCCGAGTGTCCCTGAGTTCAATCCCTGGTTCCAAAAAAAAAAAAAAAAAGAAAAGAAAAAAAAATTAGTAGTTTGAGGGTGGGACCCGAGGTTCAGCTTTTTTTTTTTTTTTTTGGTAAGAGGCATCCAATCCAGAGGTGACTTAAGCACTGAGCTCCATCCCCAGTCCTTTTTATATTTTATTTTGAGACAGGGTCTTGTTAAATTGCTTAGGGCATGTGACACCAGATGAGATTCAGCATTTTAAAGCAGTTCCCAGATAAAGTCAGCACCTGTGGTCCCTGAACCACTTTTTGAATAGTTGGGAGGTAGAAGAAGTTAGGGACACCAGAGATTAGCAACAGCAGGAAGCCAGAACTTCCCTGAGGACTGAAGGAACCCAGGGAGCAGCTGTTTCAGTGCAGTGAATGCTACTTAGTCACTGGCCCAGGGCTTCCTGATGGGAGAGGGGCTGAGGCCAGGGGCTGTCGGCCAGCATCTGGAATTGCAGTGGAGAGACAGTTGCTGCTGGAGGCAAAGCTCTTGGCCTCCTCCCTCCTCCCAACTTGTGATCTTCAAGTTTTTCCCAGTGCTCTATTTTTTCCTATTATCTTCCCAGCTTCACTGGTTATCTTCTTCCTTGATAGCCCTTAAACACCTCATTCCATTAATAAGCTGAGCAATTAAGCTTTTTTAAAAAATATTTTTTAGTTGTTGATGGACCTTTACTTTTATTTTTGTGGTTCTGAGAATTGAATCCAGTGCCTCACACATGCTAGGCAAGTGCTCTACCACTGAGCCACAACCCCCAGCCCCACAATTAAGCTTGATCATAACATCTACCTCAAAATTTGTGCAATCAAATAAATTACAAAGGGCTATGTAGGTAGAGGACCCACCCTCTCAGCAAGTGCTGGATAGGTGGAGTAGGTGGGCGAGGGAGGGAGAAATACGAGTGTGGTTTACATTAATAACAAACATAAGTATTAAAAAATGCTATTATGCTAGGTAGCTCCTCTCTTTCAGTTTCTTGAACACCCCAAACTCTCTCCCTTTCAAGGTCTTAGCAAAGACTGAGCCCTTACCATAGATGCTTTCCCCCATGCTCTGTGGCTGGTCAACTCCTGCTCATCATTTGAAGCTTAGCATCCATTTATTAACAGAAAGCTCCCCTAAGACTCCAGGCTACATAAGAGCTACCTAAAATAATTTCTCACAACATTGATTTCTTGTTCTTTCTGGCACTTATCACTGAATGAAATTATGTATTAATGTCATTATGCTCTATGTCTCTGTCCCCCACTAGACCATAAGTTCCATGAGAGTAAAAATGACATCTTCTTAATTAGATGTTGCATTTCCCATGCCTGGAGAACTAGATTAATAAACGCATGTACCTCTCCAACTCATTAGTATGAAAACGCAGGTTGAGCAGTTTTTGGTGGTTAGTGAACATATTCCTGATTCTAATATCCTAACATATTCCTGATATTCCTGATTCTAATATCAAGATAACGTGATCTGGCGTTTGGGCCTAATAGCTCTGGTAATGAGCTGGTCAGTCAGGTTGACGTTATTCTGAACTTTTATTAGCTGTATCATATATGGAACCACATAAAGTGACCTTGTGAAACAGATGTCAGCTCCCATTTGTGGAACACCTGGCCCCTGCCAAACATGGTGCTGTTTTATAGACGTGGTCTTATTTAATCTTCACAACCACCTAAGAGATGGTTGTTATTCCCATTTTACTAACGAGGACCTGAAACTCGGGTTGAATGATGCACTGTAGCTCATAATGTGGTAGAACAAAGATTAAGACCGATGGTTTCCTGTGTGTGTCAATCAACTAAGTAACTTGTATAAATTCTAAAGAACTAATTTTAGGTTTAATGTATCGTGTATTTCCCCTCTTTTCTAACTCAAAGGAAGAAGAGAGAGACCTAAGTTGCAAATATCAGAAAATCTCCAGGGAATGTTGGTAAGTTAAGCTGGGGTCCAGGGGTGTGGCAGCCCCTGGGGGACCCAGCATGGAGTATATATATCCCCTAGCTGTAAAGAGCCAAGAGAGGTCTTTGGGGGAAGTCAAATATGAATATGAGTCATAAGAAAGTTTGGAAGGTGGAATCTATGCTGTGCCAGCTCACAAGAGCTGACTGGTAAATTCTCAGGAGTTCTGCAAACTGATTATTAGAAGCTAGTCGTTATTATTTTTTGTGGCGCTGGGAATCAAACCCAGGACCTCACATATGCTAGTTGATCTCTCTCCTACTGAGCTATAACCCCAGCCCCAGATGCAGTCTTATTGAAAATTAAATCTTTTGATTTTAAAATTGAAAAATTATATTTAAAGCAAAGGTGACAAATACCCCTGACAGTCACTCCCTAATTATTTTATTACATTTCACTGTTATCTATGCTCTTGAGTTGTTTGTCTCTTGAAACTGAATGGTGGACATACTATGCAGTGGTATGCTACTGTATGTTGCTTCCCAGGGACATCATGTGGGCATCTTGAAATCATCCATTGTGCCGTGTTTATACCACGGAAATGGGTGAGTGCTGCGGACCCCCCCACCTTCCTGAAAGCTGATGGTAACCATCATTCAGCACACCGCTGGTTTAATCCCTGGGAAAAGGGCAAAGTTCGGCTGGTATGTCAGAGGCCAAAGTGTAGTAAAGATTAAAATGTCAGTGGCCCTCTGTCATTTGGGATAGTTAGCACTCAGGGGGCTGAAGAATAGGGTTTGCTATATTACAAATAGAAATATTTTGAAAGTAGATCTGAGCCTGCGAAGTAGACAACATGAGCCAAGCTCACCCTCCTGATATGAAAAAATTTGTGGACAAAAGGTTATCATTGAAGTCAAATGGTGGCAGATAAGTCTGAGGAATATCATGGGGATTTGACCCCTGTAGGAATCCTGTGACAGATGAATGTGTGGCGATGGGAACAGAACAACATGGTAATGGTGGTGGTACCAGGAAATGGAATCATATGTTAGAAGCCCTGGAATGAGTGTAACTCATGGCTGTTTGGCAGGGAAATCCAGGGCCCCGCTCAAAGGAGCTTGTTTTACATCAGGTCATAGACATTTTTATATTAAACTTTTTGTTAAATTAACTTTTTAATACTAAAAAGTTTGGCATAGGTGTCCTTTGGTTAAAAAAAGATGCTGATGAGAATGTAGTCGTGAAATTGAAATGAGACATTACTAATATAAATGGTAAAATTTCTAGGGAACAAGGGCTGGGGAGGTAACTCAGTGGCACAGCACTTACCTAGCAGGTGTGAACACCTGGGTTCAATCCCCAGTACTCAGAACGACGACAACAACAAAAACAAATTGTTTTAGGGAACAGAGATCTCATTAGTATATTAAGTTGTCACAGATGGGATGATGGGACTACTTGTCCTTTTTGATCTAATTGAACTTGGAGGTGGTGTGTGAGGTTTGATAGACATTTACAAATTTGACACTTGCCCCTCCCTGCTCCTGACTTGTTACTGCTTTGTCCAGGGCTGTGGAAAACTCTAAGATGTTTATGAAATATTTGGAATGTTTTTGGTTTCTTGCTTTATTTGGAAGAGGGTCTGAGATGTTGTCTAAAGAAGCTGAGAATTATTCACAAGAGGTTAAAAGCTAACTGTGATGTGATGTGATAGTGGAATTACAGTTGGAGTCACTGTCAATGCCAGAATTTTGGCTGTGCTTGTATGGGGGGTTTTCCTTAAGAACTCTAACTGGCTTTTGAAATCTGATTCTCAGCAACCCAGGCAATATGGCAAAGAATATGAACCTTTATGGAGTTGTTCAATTCAAATCATTTGGGTGAAGCTGGCTAGCCTGAATACCTAGTGCATTTTTCCTGGCGTAACTTTTCTGGTTGTTTAAAAGTGTTACTTGTTTTAATGAATTACAAAGTAATATGTGCTTATTATAAAAACTCTCATAACATAGACTATGAATAACTTACAGACTCAAGAGCTCAAAATTCTGGGGGTAGCACCCCGTAAATAAAATTTATGTGAGGTCCCAGATTTTTTTCTGTTGAAATGCACTTAACATATACAAATATGAAAATTAAATGAGATCATATTGCTCTGCAACCTGCCTTTTTCGTTGTTTAAAAATTGTAATATGTGAAAATACAGAAGGTGTTGTAAATGGATGTGTACATTTTAATGAATTTTAATTAAGTGAACACTGGTACAGTCTCTACCCAGGCTAAGAAACAAGATTGTCTGCACTTTAGAAATTGTCTATGCCCCTTCATAATCCCAAGTATTTCTCACTATTCCAAAGGAAACATGACCTTGATTTTTGGGAAAAGCCTGTTTTTTCTTCACATTCGTATCATGTATCTATGTGTCCCTAAATAATCTTTTGTTTGATTTTGGGTATTTTGAACTTTATATAAAAATGCCTCAGTTAGGGCTGGGGATATAGCTCAGTTGGTAGAGTGCTCGCCTCGCAAGCACAAGGCCCTGGGTTCAATCCCCAGCACTGCAAAAGGCATTTAAAAAAAAAAAGCCTTAGTTAATACCTTTTTATGTGATTTCCTTCAATATCATTAATGATAAGCATACATTTTCACTGATACATAATATTCCCTTGCAGGGTTAGAAATCAATTTGTTTATCCATTGGAGTTTTGTTGGACATTTATGTTTTCCAGTTTTCTGGTATCATTAGTAATGCTATTTTAAATACTTTTATGCTATTTCCTGGTGTAAGTGTGTAAAACTTTCTCTATGATGTGTATTGAAGAAAGAGGTGGTTTGATCATAAGTTTTACACATGTTCACTTTTACTGGGCAATACATATTATATTTCAAAATGATTTTTATCAATTAAGTCTCTACCCACAGTGGATAAAAAGTCCTCTTTCTTCAAATCTTTGCCCACATTTGGTATCGTCAGACTTAAATTTTTTTGCCTATCTGTATCGTTATAATTTGAACTTGAATTTTTGATTCCCAATGATGCTGTTTCTTTTCACATAATTATTAACCACTTTGGTTTTCACATTCATGAAGTGTCCATTTAAGTCATTTGTCTACTTTTGGTCTTGAGTTGTTTTTCATTTAACGATTCTTCAGTACTCTTTATATACAGATTTTCATCAAATCTAAATGTCATCAATTAAAAAGTGCACCACTGTTTTTTTTTGAAATATAAAATCCACAATTCTTATTTTGAATGAACACAATACCTTTATTTATTTATTTCTCTGTGGTGCTGAGAATCAAACTCAGTGTCTCACACGTGCGAGACAAGTGCTCTACCACTGAGCTACAATCCCAGCCCAGTGCACCACTATTTTATCTTACATTAAGAAAAAAAGAACATTGTCAATCAAACTATTAACTGCCATTGATTGTAACATGCACCTCAGTTTCTGTGAGGGTGAAACACGGAAAACTGTTCTAGAAAAGGTATGGTATTTTACGGACAAGACCTTTGCCGAGTATGTGTGTTGCAAATAGCTCCTCTCCATTTGTGGCTTGGGTTTCCCCTCTCCTTATAGTTCATTTTGATTAACTGAAGTTGAAGTTTAAATGAAGTCAAGTTTTTCTACCTTTTTCTCTATTTTTTTCTTTTTACATCTTAAGAAATTCTTCCCAACTGTGAGATAATGATATATTATTTTCTGAAACTCATATACTTTTGTCCTTCTCATTTCAACTTTGATCTGATTTAGTTGATTTTAGGTATGGCTTGGAGTGAGGCTCCATGAATGTATTCTTCCATCTGACCTATTTCTTTGTTTTCCATGACGTTTCAGCCTTGGTACCACCTTGCACTGAATTTCACATAGCTTAACATCTTCATAGAAAGTCCTTCCCCATTGTTCTTCAAGGTCACAGTGATTATTCTTGACCCTTTGTACACATTTATTCCACACCCAAAGTCCCCACCCAAAGGTGTTGCTGGGGCTTTGATTAGGGTGCCATTGAATCTATGGATCAGTTTGAGGAGAGATGACATCATTGTCTTATCAGCCTCCTAATCCGTGAATGTGAGCTACATCTAGATTTTAGAATCCTTAGTCATTTCTCTTGATAATGTATAGTTTTGTAAGTATCTTACTGTAAGATTCATTTCTGGATATTTTTATGCTGTTAGAAGCAGCATTTGAACCAGGTACATTGACAGGGTCTGTAATCCCCACTCCTTGGGAGGCTGAGGTACGAGGATCCCAAGTTTGAGGCCAGACTGGACAACTTAGTGAAACCCTAAAAATAAAAAGGGCTGGGCATGTAGCTCAGTGGTAGAGTGCTCCTGGGTTCGATACCCAGTGAGGGAAGTGGGGAAAAAGAAGATTTGTATTTCTGTGTTTTGTTGCTGATATGTGAAGATATAATTGAGATTTATCTATTGCCCTTGTAATCTACATTTTATTAATTCAAGCATAATAATTTATCTGTAGGTTTTCAAATTTTTCTGCACATACAATCATGAAATGTGAGTAATACCAGTGTTGCTTTTGTTTGCCATTATGCCTTGTCTGGGATTTCTAGTATAATAGAGGTGATAATAGTGGGTAGTCTTGTCTTACTCCCTGCTATGGTTTGATTGAGTGTCCCCCAAAGACCCACATGTTCAAAGGCTTGGTCCCCAGGGTGGCACTAATGGGAGGTGGTGGAATGTTTTGGAAGTAGGCCATTGTATAAGGTTCTTAGAGCATGGCTTTGAAGGAGATTGTGGGACCCTAATCTCTTCTTTTTCTCTGCTTCTTGGCTCATGAGATGAGAAGTTTGCTATGTATCCCCATCATGATGTGCCACCATCATCAGAGGCCCAAAGACTTGGGGCTTCTTGATATTTAACTGGAATCTCCAGAATCAGAAGACAAAATGAAACTTTTCTCTTTATAAGTTAATTGCCTTGGATATTTTGTTACAGTGATGAAAAGCTGACAAATACACTCCCAGTCCCCAAAATAATGTTTCCTAGTTCAATCACAAGTATAATGTTAGTTTTTTATTTTTTTACTTTTAAGCATTTTATTTCTTCTAATTAATTGTACTGACAGTAGAATGCATGTATACATTTTTACAGATCATACATAAATGGAGTGTAACTCTCATTTTTCTGATTATACATATTTCAGAATCACATCAGTCATGCAGTCATACATGTGCATTAGGTAATAAGGTCTGTTTCACTCTACTATCATTCCTTCCCTCATACCCCTTCCCCGCCCTTCACTCTTCTCTACCTAATGTAAAGTAATTCTATTCTTTGCTCTCCCCCACCCCTTATTGTGAATTAGCTTCTGCATATCAGAGAAAACATTTGGCCTTTGGTTTTTGGGGGTTGGCTTATTTCACTTAGCATGATATTCTCTAACTCCATCTATTAACCAGCGAATGCCATAATTTCATTCTTCTCTAAGGCTGAGTAATATTCCATCACACACACACACACACACAATCATATTTTCTTTTTCCATTCATCTGTTGAAGTGCATCTAGGTTGGTTTCATAGTTTAGCTCTTGTGTATTGAGCTGCTATAAACAGTGATGTGGCTGTGTCATGGTAGTATGTAGATTTTAAGTCCTTTGGGTATAAACCGAGGAATGGTGCCGTTAGTTTTTTGTCTCCATATTATACTCTGTATTGTCTTCGTATTATACTCTGTAAGATCGATGATTTCTTCATGTTCATAGCTTAACTTCATGAATAACTAGCTGGTTGATCTTTAGCAAGTGTCTTTACCTCTCTGCTCATTAGCATTCTCATCAGAAAAAAGGAATGTCCTGCTTTAGAGTCTATAATAAACAGACAAGTGGGACTAAGATTAAGTGCTAATGCTTGAGGTGAGAGGGGCAAGCCTAGGCCAGCAGGGATGAGTGAAAAGGAAAGGCAGATGGGGAAGGTGCGGGAGGAACCAGGGAAAGCCTTACCACGCTGGCCTGGCAGCTGTCTTGGGTTAGCTACACAGACATAACCAGTTGCTCAGCAGGTGAGTCATGGTCTCCAGAGAGACCGCAGGATCATCTGGGTCTCAGCACAGTCGGTGGCAGGAGGAGGAGATTGAGGTCCTCCTGCGTCCTGTCTGTCTCTGGTGGCATTTGCCCCACTGGGAGTTGAGGCTCCCTCAGCTCTGGGATGTGGTGGGCAGTCGCAGGCAGCCAGTCCTGTACCCTGTGGAGGGGTGCGACGCCTGTGAGTGGAGGTCGTGGGAGGGATCAGAGACTTGAGGTAAGTGGTTGATGCCCTTTGGTTGAGATGGTACGTGAAGCCAAGCAAATGGCTGCAGGTGAGGCTGAGAGGACCTGAAGGGGCACATCCAAGAGGTCAGCTCACCAGGCTCCCAGCAGGACTCGCCTCTGGGTTGTGCTGTCAGTTAAATACGTTACTTGTACTTAAACAAGATGCTTAGAGAAGTGCCCCACACGGAGCCAGCTCTCAGATGCTATTAGCTGAAAGGCAATTCAATTTATGATCTTTTTTTTTTTTTCAGTAGAAACTGATCTTTGCGAATGCTTAGGAAAGTCTTCCCCACTCAGCTATTATAAAAATAGAATCCATCTGGATTTTATTTTGGTATAAGAAGTGAGGTCAGAATCATGCTTTATGTTTTTCCAAATGATTTGACACCAGTCCAAATACCACGTATTGAATATTTCATAGTTTTTCTTTTTCTTTGAAATTTGATTTATAATGCATTAAGTTTGCATACTGATTCACTAATTTATTAACTTTTCTCTTCTGTTGATACATCCGTAAATTCTATTGTGCTGTCGTAAGGATTGTAGCTTTATGATAATAAAGTATTTAGGGATGTGTTTCTATTTCTTGCTCATTCCCTTCTTTAAAGGATTTTCTTGACTTTTTCACATTTTTTATTTTAGATGACGTTAAGAATCATTTCATGTTTCTTCTCCTAAAAAGTTCTACTGGGATTTTGATTATGAAAACATTGACTTTTTGGTTTAAGTTTGGAAAAATTTATACTGGTGAAATAAATAGAATGTTAAAAAGCAAGCATGTTCTATTTATTCAAGTTTTAATACTTATTAATAGACTTTTTATAGTTTCCTATAAGTACCAAATGTTTCTTGTTGTACTATTTCCACATAATTTAGGACTCCCTATGGTTCTGAATGAAATGCTCTCTTCTATCTTTATTTTACTTGGTTATTGTCTGTCTACTGGGAATCTATTACTTTATTTTTAATTTTAAAAATTTGATAGAGTTATGTTTTATAGTATTGGACCCACTTCAAACGTACAATTTAGTAAGTGTACAATTTTAGTAACATCACTAAGTGGTGCAACTATCCCCATATATTAGTTTTAGAATATTTTCATTCTCTGATAAGATATTTCCTGCCTCTCTGCAGTGAAACCCAGTTCCCATCCTTCTCCTCAGGTCAATGCCAATCCTCCTCCTGTTTAGATTTTCTGGACAATTTGTGCAAATGGAGTCTTGCAACGTGTAGTCTCAGTGTCTGACTTTCTTGAGCGTGTTTTTCAAGGTTCATCTGGTTCATGGCATGTGTTAGTAGTTTGTTTCTTTTTGCTACTGAATAATAGTATTCAGTTTGTGGTTATGCTGCATTTTGTCTCTCCATCAAGGATGGACATTTAGGTTGTTTTCAGTTTTTGGACTATAATGAATAATGTTACCATGAACATTCATATGAAGTCTGTGTAGATGTGTTCTCATTTCTCTTGGGTAGACACTTAGGAGTAGCATTGTTAGGTCTACGGTAGTTTTTTTTTTTGGAACCAGGGATTGAACCCAGGGGTACTCGGCCACTGAGCCACATCCCCAGCCCTATTTTGTATTTTATTTAGAGACAGGGTCTCACTGAGTTGCTTAGGGCCTCGCTAAGTTGCTGAGGTTGGCTTTGAACTCGTGATCCTCCTGCCTCAGCCTCCCAAGTGCTGGGATTACAGGCGTGCGCCACTGCGCCCGCCTATGGTAGTTTTTATGTTTAACTCTTAGAGAAACTGCCAGACTGGTTTCCAAGTGGTTATACCATTTTACTTTCCCACCAGCAAGGCATGAAGTTTCTCCAATGACTTCAAAATATGTGTTTTGTAGATGACTTCTTTATAGTACGCTGTTTTACTGCCCTGTTGTTTTTCTGTGGCTGCTCATGTTAGTATATGCTTTTATTAGAAGTGACGGCTTTCCAACTCAGACTAGCATAAGAGAAAAAAATGTGTTGGTTGATGTAACTAAGAAGAACACATGAAGGACTAACATCCTCAACGAGAATTCAGGGACTTCAAAGAGAATTAGGAGGTCTCTCCTTCAGCTATGCTTCTTAATTGTGAACAGCTTGACAAATGATGCCTAATGATGACAGAGTTTTTGTCCTTTGACTTCCTCATGTAATGGATCATGTCGATCAATTTCTTGTTATCATGCCATCCTCAAATCTCTGAAATAAGTCCCACTTGGTCATATTATATTACTATTTTTTATACTGCTGCATTTTTTGCTAATACTTTGTTTCAAATTTTTCTTTCTGCATATGTACCCACCCAACTTGGTCTTTTTTGTTTTGTACTTATTCAACCAGTTTGGTTATTAAAATGTTTACTATTAAAATTAGTTGAAGTTTTGCTGGGTGTGGTGGTGCACATCTGTAATCCCAGAGGCTCGGGAGGCTGACACAGGAGAATCCCTGAGTTCAATCCCTAGTACCTCCCCCCACCAAAAATAGTTGAAGTTTCTAGATTTAATACTTCATGGAATAATGTCAAAAGCATTATAACAATTCATCTGATAGCTTGGATAAATCTCAGTTCTAAACCCACTTGAACTCTTGGAATTTTCAATGATAGATTTCTTGTTATTTTTCACTGTTTTTTTATAATTGGTTTATTCAACCTTACTACTTCTTAGGTTAAGTTGGTAATTTTAATCTTGTTAGGAAATTATTTTCTGTAGGTTTTATGATTTGTGACTATAGAGTTGCATGTGATACTCTTAATTCTTTTTTTTTGGGGGGGGAGGGGGTACCAGCGACTGAACTCAGGGGCACTTGACCTCTGAGCCACATCCCCGGCCCTATTTTGTATTTTATTTAGAGACAGAGTCTCACTGAGTTGCTTAGCATCTTGCTTTTGCTGAGGTTGGCTTTGAACTTAAGATCTTCCTGCCTCAGCCTTGTGAGTCGCTGGAATTACAGGCACGCACCACCGTGCCCAGCCTCTTAATTTTTTTTTTTTTTTTTTTTTTTGCAGTGCTGGGGATTGAACCCAGGGCCTTGTGCTTGCAAGGCAAGCACTCTGCCAACTGAGCTATATCCCCAGCCCAATTCTTTTAATCTATTATGTTTAATTAGGGTTAGTTGTAGAAATTTATAATCCACCTAAAATATAATAGAATTTCTGTTTCCTTGCATCCTCTTGTACTCTTGATGTTATCCAATGACAGAAATTTGCCATATTTCTGTATACAAATGCTTCCATTTCCCTGATTATAAATGAAGGTCAAAGTACCGTCAGCAGTGTATCAGATGTTGTTTCTCTGTCATTGTCCAACATATATTTAAACCTTTGCCAGCCTTGACAATTTCCTTATTTGTGACTTCTGGTGCTGGCCAAGATGAAGGAAGCCCACGGTTGCCTGCCTTTCTCACAGAGTACTGCTAGTAGTTCTGGATGGAAGTGGGAGGCACACAACCCCTCTGGAGATGCTGAAAGCTAACAGTATCAGTTTGGGGAGGTAAGTCACATCTTGCAGAACAACCTGAATAAGAATGAATTTCCAGAGCTGGGGATATAGCTCAGTTGGTAGAGTGCTTACCTTGTAAGCACAAGGCCCTGGGTTCAATCCCCAGCACTGAAAAAAAAAAAAAAAAAAAAAAGAATGAATTTCCTAATTTTATTTTCTTCCTGATCTCCCAGCTTTGACCCAATGGGTGCCCCAGCTGTAGGAACATAACAGTTATAGACAGAAAAAACTCGAGAAAATCTATTCCTTCTGACTTGAAGTCTAAAGAGGAGATCCTGAGCAAGCCAGGGGAGAATCCTAGCTGTTTTCCTTTTCCATCTCTTCTCCCCTCCTGGCTCCTCCCTGAGGATAGCCCCACTTACTAAGCTGCTCGGCTGTAGCAGGTGGCCTTGGCACAGATACTTAAAACCTTGAGAGGAAAGGTCTCTCTCTGGCCAGAGGAGCTGGAGGAAGTTTCCTGTGGTCTAAGAGGACGTCCTCCATTTTGTCTCATCTTTTCACTCTGGGGGTGGCCCCACTCATGTAAAACTGCATGAAAACTTGGGGGGCTGAACGTCAGAGAGAAACTTGTATCTCTAGTCAAAGAAATGAGGACAGGTAGGAACTTAGCTCCTGAGAAGTGTGGAGGAAATCTGAGAGGGAAGAAAAGTGGGGAAGAGAATCAGCTGGTCACCCAGCCCACATCATCCCTCAGCGGGGCCCAAGGAAGGAGAGCGCAGGATTTGAGCTACAATATAACCCACAGCCCAGGTTCTGGGTTAATTTGAGGGGACCAGGCCTGGAGTCAGCACAATACAGCATAGCAAAGTCTTTAAAAATTCAGTGGACATGAGAGGCACAGTCCCAAGAGAGAAGCTGAATTCACAGATTGTACCTGAACAGGTTTACTGCCAGAATCCTCCTCCTCCAGGGGTGTTTCTGGTGTTATCTTTGTTCCCTCTTTTGTTCCATATCTGAGTGTTTTTTGTTTTTCTTTAAAGTCTGGCTACTCTTAAATTTTTTCTTTATCAATGGTTTTGGACAATTGACTCCCATGGGCCTTGGTATGGGGCTCTTCCTACTTCTGGTGCTTAGAGTTTGTTGAGATTCTTGGCTTGGTGGAATTAGATCCAATTTAGAAATTTAGAAAAAATTATAGCCGTTATTTTTTTCAAATATTTTTTTCTGTTCCTCTGTTTCTTCTTCTTAGATTTCATGACAAGTATTTTAGGCCACTTGAAGTTTTCCCATGGCTCACATATGCTATGCTATGCTCCCTTGAAGTTCTCTTTTCTCTTTTTGATTGTGTGTGTGTGTGTGTGTGTGTGTGTGTGTGTGTGATTGCTATTACACCTTCAGGTTCATTAATTTTTTTCTTCTCCAAAATCTAATTTGCTCTCCAATGTATTGCGCCCCCCCACATCATACATTTTTTTTTTTCTGTAGAAGTTTTATTTGGTTATTTCTTTTTAGCCTCCACGTCCCTAGCTTTTTAAAAACATGTGGCATGTAGTTATGGTAACTGGTTTAATGACTCTGCTTGCTATATTGTCAGTTATGGTTTGGTTTCAATTTACTTATTTTGTATTATTACAGATTATATTTATCTCATTTTTGGTATTTGAAAAGTTTTGACCAGATGCCAGACATTGTGAATTTTTCTTTGATGATGCTGGATATTTTTGTGTTCCTATAAAATGTTATTGCCTCTCATTCTGAAATACAGTCAAGTTACTTGAAACAGTTTGGTCTTTTCAGCTTTTGCTTTAAGATTTTTTTTTAGGCAAGCCAGGCATGGTGGAACCTGCCTATAATCCCAGCTACTCAGGAGGCTGAGGCAAGAGAATTCCAAGTTCAAGGCCAGCATGGGCAACCCTGCCTCAAGGAAAAGTAGGTCCAAATCTTCATCGTGTTGGCCTAGGACCAGATTTCCTTAACATGACTCTCAAAGCACAAGAAATAAAAGCAGGAATCAATAATTGGGATAGATTCAAACTAAAAAGCTTTTTCTCATCAAAGGAAACAATCAACAATGTGACGAGAAAGCCTACAGAGTGGGAGAAAATCTTTGCCACACACACTTCAGGTAGAGCACTAATCTCCAGAATCTATAAAGAACTCAAAAAACTTTACACCAAGAATACAAATTAACCCAATCAATAAATGGACTAAGGCAATGAGCAGACACTTCTCAGAAGACGATCTACAAGTAATCAATAGATATATGAAAAAATGTTAAATCCTTAGTAATAAGAGAAATGCAAATCAAAACTACCCTAAGATTTCATCTCACCCCAATTAGAATGTCTATTATCAAGAATACAAGCAACAACATGTTGAAGAGGATGTGCGGAAAAAGGTACACTCATACATTGCTGGTGGGGTGGCAAATTAATGCAGCCACTCTGGAAAGCAGTGTGGAGATTCCTTAGAAAAGTTGGAAAGGATCCACCATTTGACCCAGCTATCCCACTCCTTGGCCTATACCCAAAGGGTTTGAAATCAGCATACTACAGTGATGCAGCCACATCAATGTTCATGGATGCTCAATTCACCATAGCTAGATTGTGGAACCAACCTAGATGCCCCTCAATAGATGAATGGATAAAGAAACCGTGGTGTATATATACACAATGGAATATTATTCAGTCATAAAGAAGAATAAAATTATGGCATTTGCAGGTAAATGGATGAAGTTGGAGAATATCATGCTAAGTGAGATTAGCCAATCCCCAAAGACCAAAGGCCAAATGAGTTTTCTGGTAAGTGGATGATGATACATAATGCGGGTTAGGAGGGAGGCAAGAATGGAGGAAGGATGGATTGTATAGAGGAAAAAGAGGGGTGAGGATGGGGTGGGGGGAAAGAAAAATAGCAGAATGAGACAAAAGCATTACCCTATGTACATATATGATTATGCAAATGGTGTGACTCTACTTCGCGTACAACCAGAGAAACGACAGTTGTACTCCATTCGTGTATGATGAATCAAAATAAATTAAAAAAGAATAAAAAGAACTGGGACTGTAGCTCAGTGGTAGAACACCCCTCTGTCCAATCCCTGCTACTACACACACACAAAGATATTACATGAGGCAAAGCTGGAGCAGTTCTCAGTAGAGAACTAAGTAATTGTTCCCTACTATTGAGGCAAGACTCATGTTGTGTACCTTAGAATCAAGGCTTTCAGTCTGACTGATGGGAACAGGAACCATACCTGTGTGTGAGACAAGTCAGTGTTACTTCTAAATCTTCCAGGTGGTTCTTTCCCCCATCCCAGCTGAATTCCCCAGGTTCCCCTCTGCAGATCCTGCAGTTCTTTCTGGGATACTCTCTCTTTGGCACTCCACCCTGCAAATGCTAGCTTCCTTGATCTCTCCAGACTCTCAGCTACATCACCTCAATTCAAGGATGATTATTTCCTTTTGATGAATTGACCTCTTTTTTTTTTTTTAGTAATAGTAGTGGTAGTACATGTGCCTCTTCATCCATGAACAATTTCTTGGTTCTAAGCCTTGGTTACTGCTGATGAGATTATGCCTTTTAAGTACTCTATTCAATGCCCTTGAGTTATGAGGGTTTCCATGCTGGCTGGGGGGTGGGGTGGGTGTGAACTGCTTCTGACTCCTGTGAGCTGGGGGGTTGCTCCTTCTGCTCTTTTTGGTGGTTGCTTTCTCCATCCTTGTCTACACATGCTCTGATCTGTACTCCACTGATGACTCGAGAGCTCTGAAGGTCTCTGGAGCTCTCTTGGTGCGTCCCTCTGTGCTCTGGTGCTCTGCCACCTGAGATCTCCCAAGCTCTCTCTCCTACTCAAGGAGACAGCAGCCTCGGTCTGGATTCTCCTTTCCCCTGTGGTGACCTTATTGGGCTAAATGTCTGTGTTTTCCCACTCTCAACTGTCACTGTCCAGAGCTGCCTGATGTCCAATGTCTGAAAACCATTTTTTAAAGGTACCTTTTTTTTGAGCTGAGAAGGCAAAGCCCATCTCTGCTGCTCTCTATGGCCCAAAGTAGGAGTCCTTTAATCTTTAAAGCTGAAGTGTCTATTTTATGGGTGCCCATTACATCAAAGATTCTTACTGATTATATCATGGTGCATATTAGTTGTCAGTCATTTTGAATGATCTTGCCAAATTTAGCCTTGTTATTTTTATTGTTAGCTCTTCATCAGTGATTTTTTTTTCTGTTAGAATCCAGTGCCGCCTGTGTTGAGGTGTGTCTCTCCAGAACAGTGTGCCTTTTCCATCTACCAGATCATGTTAATTTCTCAACTGCACTGAACTTCCACAGGTAAACCCATTAAAGAAGAGCTCACAAAATATATGGCAGGATTGCTTTAGACACTGGACATCGTCAGTGTCGTTGGATAACATGGAGGGTGTAAACTCAAAGTCCAAACCTATGGCCAGTTCCAATTGTTAAAAGAGGCTTTTCCATTCTTTCAACCAGAGCCTAAGAAACAATGGACAACCTTCCTTGTAATCTTTGTGCACTGATCCCCTGCCCCACCCTGGTAGGTGCCAAGACTTGAATACAGGGCTCAGGTTCAGCTCCCAGCACTACATATGGCTTTTCCGTCCTCACGTGGGTGCAGAAATCCCAATCCCTACATTATTGAAACTAGCCTTTCTTCCCTTCCTCTAGAAATTTCAGAGTCAGTTTCCATATTTTTTATTCTGATTTCCTGATTGCCCTTCATTTTAAGATGTGGAAATGTCTCCTTGTTTCTTATTGTATTAACTAGTTAATTTAAAAGTGTGTATGTGTGTGTATATATACATATATGATTTTATGTATATGAATTTTATATATAAAAATACATATGAAAAAAGTAGATATTAGAAGATTTTATATATACTTATGAAAATATACAATACATATATAGCATAAACTGTATTTTACATTTATTGCATATACACATGCATTTATATTTATAAAAAAGACTTGCTCAGGGTTGTATGCTGCCTCTCTTTGGTGTATGAACCACATATGACACTTGTGAGAAAGAAGTGTGAAATAAGCCAGAACCAAAGACCGAGTGTTTTCTCTGATATGCAGATGTTAAGTCACAATAAGAGGGGGGATAGGGAAGCATAGAGTTGCTTTATATTAGGTAGAGGGGAGTGAAGGGAAGGAAAGAGGTATGGGGGTGGGAAGGATAGTAGAGGAAAACAGACATTATTGCTTCATGTACATGTATGACTGCATGACCAATGTGATCCTACAATAGGTATAATCAGAAAAATGAGAGATTACACTCCATTTATGTATGGTCTATCAAAATGTATTCATGCATTCTACTGTCATGAACAATTAGAACAAATAAAGACATTTTAAAAAGTGTGAGGATGAGACTATTACTGTGTTTTTGAATGAACTTCTTGTTCCTGTATTTCCTGTTATTTTGTAGCAGTCTGATGCTGTTCATACTTATATACCTGTGTGTGTAAGCACACACACACACACACACACACACACACACACACACACAGTCCCACGGGGCTTTCAGTGATGAGGACTCAGGCTACACACGCCAGATATGTCTGATGTGGGACTCGGCTAGATGCCAGGCCAGGGCACTCCTGAGCACTTTTTTTTTAAAGCAAACTTTTTCTGTAAAGGGTTGGATAGTATATATTTTTGACTTTTAGACCACGTGTTCTCTATTGCAATATTCAACTCTGCTGTTGTTGTATAAAAGTGACCATAAGCAATGTGTAGGTGAGTTGGTGTGGCTGGTTACATTTGAATTTTATTTGGTCCCAAAGCCATAGTTCACTGACTTCTACTCTTGGGTCCATCCCTTGATAAAAATGCCAGTGTCACATAAGCAGATCCATAAGCAAGGCTTCCTTTGTACACATGGAATCCTTGATTGCTGTCTGAATCAGGTAGAGGAATCTGGTTAACTCCTGAAGCCCCAGGAGAGTAGAGGACATGAGATGGAACTCTTCTTATCACAGGTGGACTGCAAAGAAAAGCCCCACCATGTTGGTCTTGGACAAGGAGCTTTCCGTCAGACAATTCTATTCCACTGACTGAACCAGCCCCATCTTTCTAGAGTCTAGTTGGTAGAATCCCCAAAATGAGGTTGAGCTTTGGAATTATCACATGTTAGACAGAGAAGAGCATAAGTTTTAAAGAAAAAATGTTAATGATCAGGTTTAGTTGTAATTTTAATAGTTGAGTAATAGAAGGATAAGGTGGCTGGGTGATAGAGGGACTCCCCAGTATGTCCCCTTTAGAATGCCATTGATCTTAGTTTCAGCAAGGATGTAACAAACTGGATTTATCTGGGCACCCCCTGTTTTGACTGGACTGCTCAGGCATCTGGGACTTAGAACAGATGGGTCTTGAATAACCTTCCCAAGTGTCCAGGTTAAATGGATTATCTTTGTGTATAGCATGCCATTTCCAGAAATGATGAATTTTCGCTTGCTTCCAGTTTGGACCAGGATTTTCTCATATAACTTTTTTTCCATTTCTCTTTCTGGAGTTCCTAATTGCCTTTGTGTTTTTGGGTTGATAAAAGGGTAATGTGCTTTTATCTTATAATCAAATCTATCCAGCTTCCATTTTTAAATAAAATTTTCTATTTATTTTTTTCAATATGTAATACATTCCCAAGGGTCAACTGTCAGGAATTCTGAGACAGTCTCCTTCCCACCTCATTCCTGTGTTTGATCAATTGCTACAATAGGCAACTGTGGTTATTAGTTTCTTAATAATCCTTTCTTTGGATTTTTATGCATATGCAGGCAAGTGCATATAATTTTTTCTCATTTATACATTGGAAACAACAAAAACCATTTTCCTGCATCTTGCTTTTCACTTCAGTATATATTGTGGTGATCTTTTCATGTTAGTCCATAGAGCTTTGTCATGTGTTTTTGTGGCTGTACAGTTTTCCCTTGTATAAATAACAATGCTTTATTTAATCCTGATTTTATTGACAGGACATTATATTTTTGGCTACTGACAATCACTTTGCAATGAACAACCCTGTTCATTGGTCACTTTGCATGTCCCTAAGGATGAGATGAATCTCAAGGAGTGAATTTCTGTGTCAAATTTTATGCCCATTTGAATTCTGGTAATTATGGCCAGTCTGTCTTCTAGAGGCTCCAACAATTAAAACTCCTGGTGGAAATGAGCGAAAGGACCTGCTTTCTCATGGCAGACTCACACTTTTCCAAAACCTTTTGGATTTTGCCAGTCTGATTGAGTGAGAAGTAGTATCTAACTAGAGCTTTAATTTGTCGTATTCTTTTTATAAATAAAGTTGAGCATCTTATACGTCGCATGAGTTATTTACATATTATTTTTCTATGCCTTCTTCATATCTTTGCTTTGGTTTTTCTTACTGGGATTTTAGTCTTGTCTTGTCCATGTCAAGAGCATTTCATAGCCTAGGGAGATTATATGAATTGCAAATATTTTCTTGATTTGTCATTTATCTTTTGCTATTTTGATTACTTAATAAATTAAGTTTGACTTTAGTTACAATAGTTCTTTTGCCTTGAAGATTAAAATTTTTGTTTTATTTTGTTTTTCACCGAAGTCAAATTTGAACAGTTTTCTTCTGTGGTTTTTCGATTTTTAATTAAAAGTCTCCCCCATTCCAGAGTCACGAAGAAAACTCTGCACTTATTTGCTCTACTATTTTATTTTATTTTTCCAGATTTGAGCCTTTGGAATTTATTCCAGTATACAAAATGGGGCACAATTCTAACTACAATCTGTCTTTGCTACTCACAGATCTGGTATTTACAAAGTTACCTATTTGCTAAAATTTATCACCCTAATTCAATACCTGTGGCACTGTGCAGGTGTTCTCAGATGTACGAGGAGTGGCGAGAAGTCTGACCTGCTTGACATGTGCAGGTTCCCGCTGAAGCCGACCAGGGCTCCATGGTCCTGCTTCAGCGTCTGTACCTTAAGCAAGTGTCCATTTAGGACCACATTTTTCACATCTCCACACTGTTCATTGGTGCCTAGGCATAGGGCTGGAGTGGATCTCGTATTCCCAACCATAAGCAGGCTAGGATGTGCCTCACAGAAAAACATATTGGTGATCTTTGTTCAGGCATGAGTTGTAGAGAAGTTGGCAAGAGTTCAGTGTGAATAAATCAACTGTACATATTAAATAAGATGTCTCTGAACACACACAAAACGAGGTTCTACACTGATCAGTTGATGACAGCGTTGTGACCAGAGGCTCAAAGAAACCTAGCCCTGCTTTTCCCTAGCAGCCACAGTTCAGTATTCACTAATTCTGCATTTGAGCAAAATTGTTAATGAGAGTTGACTATGCCTTCTTAAGGTAGCTGCCCTGATATGATCACTGACATAGCCCATCTTTCCTCGCTAATGGGAGATGTCACCTCCCCGTATGGGCTGCTTCTTGTTCCGTTCTGCTGGCCAGTGTGTGAATCATCCACAGAAACTACAGTGCTTTAATTACTGAGGCTTTCTAAAAAATTTAAAGATCTCTGAGCTCATTCCTTGCACATGTCTTTTATTTTAAAAAATTTCCCTGGATATTTTGTTATTGTTTTCCATGTGAACTTCAGAATCACCTTGTCTGCTTCTGAAAAACTCCTTGGTGTTTTTCTTGAGTTAATTTGCTTAATTAACTGAGAGGTCATTGGCATCTTTTTGACATGAGGTTTTCCACCCAGGAATGTGGGTTGTCTTTCTGCTCAGTCAAATCTTCTTTTGTATCCTTCAGGAGGGATTAAAATTTGCTCGTATAGGACTTGGAAATTCCTTTAATAATATCATCACTTAAACTATTATTTCTGGGAGATTCATTGAAATCTCCAGGGCTCTACAGAGGGGGAAAAGCATGTATGTTCTGAGCCTAGTTAATTAGAGCATATTTTCACATGAAAATTTAAGGAGGGAGAAACATGAACAAACCGGTTGTTATGTGGAACAGAGGGCATGACAGGGAGATGAATGAAAACACAGGAAAGGCTTGACGGATTGTTTCATTTATGTTGACTAATGCTTCCAGGCTTGTATTGTGTGTCAGGCATTGTTTCTGAGTAGTTTAAGCTATTAGTTCATTTAGTCTCACTATCACCCTATGAAATAGGTATATCATCACTGTCACCCCCGTGTTGCAAATGAGGAAACTGAGGTTCCTGGTGGCTTTAGGTTATACAGCTGGTTTCTTTGGGGTTGGGAGAGGACTGGGATTCAGACAGATTGGCTTCAGGGCCAGGCTCACTACTATTTATATATTTATAAATACACATACACATATGTATCTATATTAATCTTTAATTCTAATTGACACACAGTGTTATTCATATTTGTGGGGTACAGCATGACATTTCAATACATGTATACAATGTGTAATAATCTATGGATAATTTGCATATTCATCACTTCAAGCATCTGTGACTTCTTTGTGTTAGCAACATTCAAAATCTATTTTGAAATATTCAGTTAATTGTCAACCACAATTATTGTACTTTGCTACAGAAAATTAGAAATTATTCTTTCCATCCAACTGTATCCTCATTAACCCATTAACTGTCCTCTCTCCATCCTTCCCTCCCCCACACCCTTCCCAGGCTCTGGTAACCACTGTTCTACTCTATTTCTGTGATCTCAGCATGTTAACTTTCACCTATAAGTGAAGACATGCCGTGTTTGTCTTTCTGTGCCTGACCTATTTCTCTTAACATAATGTCCTCCAATTCTATCCATATTGCTGCAAATGACATGCTCTTAACCACGTATGTTATATGAAAGACCATTGGGACGGGGCAAAATGGAGAATGATGGCTCCAAATATTAAAACATCAAAATGACTAACTTGTAGAAAAAAATTGAGAGCATTCATTACTTGGGAAGGATCTAATAGTGTCTGTCATTGGCCCTGTGGAGACTGGAATATAGTAACAGAAGAGTCACTTTATTTAAAAGGAAGCAGACACATGAGAAGGTGTAGGGAGGGCAGACCACATGGCTGTGGGAGACACTGATGTCATCCTGGCCCAACCGACAGAAAGGGCACAGATGGCATGGGTGGCCATGATGGGAATCTTCTCTCTGGTCCTTTTCTAAAACCACAGGTCTCTGTTGACAGCATCATGATTGACAAGCAGCTTCGGGAATGATTTCATCTTCAGCGATGCTAATACATAACCTGAAGAAATTCAACTGTTTCTTAATTCCAATCAATAAAGAGTGGCTAGTTTAATAGGATTGGGAGGAAGTCATATTATATATATATTACATATATATAATATATGTTATATATTTTACATTATTATATATATATATTTCATACACACACACATACACGCACATGTATAGCCATACAACTTTAGAAATGATTTACTTCAGTGACCTCATCATCTCATTTCATTAGACATGAGAGTAGTGAGATGGATACCCTAGAATTCAGGGTGAGGGATTATAAAAGGTACGAAATAACATCGGCATAATTCCATAAGTTGAAACCATGGGAAGAATATAGAAAGACTGAAAAAGATGAGGGAGATAGCCGACGTTAATTATGTGCTGACTGCCCTGTGCTTCATGTACGTGTTGTGGCACACAGGAATGGAGGAACAGGACAGTGAAACAAGATGGAAAGTCTAGAAATAGACTCTCGTATTTATGGAAATTTAATATATGAGAAACAGCCCATCATAGAACAGTGATGAAAATACTGGGTTTCCATGACAGCCCAAGTTACACCTACCCCCAAATAGATTCCAGATAGAATATAGAATTAAACATAAAAGCAAAGCACTTAGTAGAAAAAAATGGAATATTGTGGACTGGAAAGACCACAAAACTCAGAAACCATATGTAGAAAGAAAATGATGACTTTGATTACCTTAAATTTTTCCAATGGCAAAATATATCAAAGAGATTCTTTGCCACATTATATATATAAAGTATGCAGTGTTCCTGAAAATCAATAATTAAAAAACAAAGGGCCCAGTAGAAAAAAATGGGCAAAGAAAATGAACAGGAAATTCATAGGAAAAACACAAATGGCTAGCAATCCATGGAAAGAAGGTCAACGTTCCCACTTAAGCAGAGGATACAAATAAACAATGAAATATTTTTAATCATATTAAAATTCATATGAACAACGACACATTTTTATCTGTGTTTTAAAACCTGATAATAACCATTGTGGGCCAAGGTCTTGGGAAGCAGGTACTCCCAAACACTGACTGGGTGAATTAAATGGATACAGTATTTTTTGGAGTGGAATATTTTTCCTTCTGACATCACAGTTCAATTTCAAGACACTCATTCAAACAAAGGAGCACAGGGAGATGAAGCTGGCCTTTGGAGCAGGATTGCTTTCTGAATTGTTATTCTCGGCCACAAGCCATTTAAGCTCACTCTTTTGCAGTTTTGTCATCCGAAAAGCACCAACTTCAGAGAGTTGATGTATGAAATAAGTTAATATGTACAGAGCACTTAGATCTGCATCTGTATCACAGCGTGCACTGAGGGTAACTGTTATGAAACACAATGGACTTAGAGTATTCACTATAGTATTATTTATAAAGGTAAAAAAAAAAAAAATGGGCAGTAACCCAAATCATTGCTTTAGCAGGGTAAGGGTCAATAAGTACTATTGAAGACCATGTAGTCATGTGTTCTTGATGAATCTGGTCATTCATCAATTGATTTATTTAGAAACTTCATTAAATATGAGGCCTGGTCCTAGTGCTGGAGATATAGTGGTGGATAGAAAGAAATCTTTTACTGAAAAGGAAAATGTTCCAAGAAATACTAAGAAGATCGTTGCAAAACAACATGCATAGAATGAGTTTGTTAATGATGAAAACTCATGGTCATACCAAAAGTCATGGGCATGTGGGATATCAAGAAAAATATCTGGAAAGAGACCCAACATCCACTGTGTCTGATTTCACCCTACACTGAGATTGGGGTGCATCTTATAATCAATGGTGTTTCAGGTTGGACAAAATATGGCATTGGCAGGGTTAGCTTGGAGGGAGGATGTCTGATTAGGTAAGTGCAGTGAGACACTTCTGTATTTATTAGATGCATTTTTATGTTGTTTGAAACTTTGCTATGAGAATGCGCATATGGCAGACTTGTGTAAGAATGCCCTTGGGAGGCAAGGTGCCACGTGGTCATTCTCTCTCTGATTGTGTTTCTGTTTACCTGCTCAGTTCATTCTTCTCCCTCTCTAGAGGAGTTTCAGGCTTCCCTATTTTGGAACAGAAGATGACCACCCACTGTGGCCAAATCATGTCAGTTCAGTTCAGGTGACCAACAGCATCTCTGAATCCCACATCTGTGCTCCTGGGAGAGAGAATGTGACTCACCCTGTTTGGGCCAGGTGTCCACTCCTGATCAATTGGTCGGGTCGTACATTACTGCCAGGGGTTACTTCTGTGGCAAAGGAATGCAGCTATTTAGGAAAATGGATTATGGGCTGGGCATGGTGCAATGGCATTTTCATTTCTATGACATCTTTTTTTTTTTTTTGGAGGGGGGTACTGGGGGTTGAACCCAGGGGTGCTGTAGGTCCATTGCCCTTTTTCTTTTTTATTTTCAGGCAGGGTCTCCATAAATTGCTTGGGCTGGTCTTAAATTTGGGATCCTCCTGCCTCAGCCTGAGGAATAGGGTTACAGTTGAATAGACAGCTCTGTGCCATCTAGTTCCCTCTATCCCTTTTCAGGTCCTATAGCTTTCTAGGGTTTTGATCCTCTGCAGTAGCAACAAAAGCAGAGGCCCCTTCCATCCCTAACGAACTACTGTTTGTCCCCCAAACAGTCCCTTCCCTGTAGGTTTCTCAGACTGCCTTGCTGGATTTGGAGGGTCTAACTAGTGTTGCTGTCAAGAGCATGAACTAGGCACAACTCCTCAAACAAAGTCAGCAACCTAGTGGTTTATCTCTGTCTTTGGAGATGGAATGGAAATGTTTCTTTTCTGCAAATACTGAGAATAAGATTTGAAATGGAGAGGAAAAATAAACTCCGTAGCTCCAAATGGTCTCAGCCTAATGGCGCTAGATAAAATAGTCTTAGCCAGAGTTAGTGTCTAAAATGCTTACAATTACCAGGTGCCATTGCCACCTAGTGGGAAGGTGAATCAGAACAAGGGGTTGCAAAGCGGGGAGCATCCTCAGGATGACTGGCATAAGAGGTGTTTAGGGTAGAACCCTTCCCCACCCCATCCCTTGTCTGATTGGTTGGAAAATTCTAGACTCAAGCTTCTTTTCTTTTCCTTTCCCTTCCCCCTCCCTCTTTCTTTCTCTTTTTTTCTTCCTTCTTGAGGTGCTGGGGATGAACCCAGGGCCTTGTGCATGCTGGGCAAGCACTCCAACCCTGAGCTGCACCCTCAGCCTGAACTGTTTTTAAAAGTGATTACAAAGAAATTCCTGTGAGCTCTTAGGGGGAAAATGTGCAAAGACCATGGTTTCTAATTTTAACCTGAAAATTCAGCTTCCATCACCATCCTTGCCATACATCCTAGCATTTCCTCAAAGCTGAAGAGAATTGTAGTGCAGAATTCTGATGCACTCACCTGGTTTCCAAAGCACCTTTGAAACTGTAAGAGGAAGTACTTGAGGAAAATGGAAAATGCCTGTGTTTTGAGTCCCCTTTTGCAGGGAAGGATGGAGAAAGCTGGAGAGGGAAGGAGAAAGGAAGAGGGGCTGGGCAAATTCCTGTCATTTTCTTGAGTATGAGATCAAAAGGAAAGAGTAGGAAGGTGAGTTTGAGGAGTGGATTCCTCTGTGAGGTGTCCTGGTAGTGGCCTGACTAGTTCAAAGCCTGGCCATCTGTAAGTAAGCTCAGGGCAGTGCTGGGTCCTGTCCCATCCTAGGTTTGAGCTGGTGCTCTGCGGAGCATCGTTGGGCTAAAGAGGCTCCATGCGTTTTTCCAGGACTTGGGATCATTTGCAGTTTGCCCCATAACTCCCACACATTTGCTTCTTAATGTCCCAAAGCTCTCATTGCTGCAACGTTCCCATAGGAATGTGGACGCCTGCCAAGCGACCTCATGTGCATTCCATTCATCTCCTTGGCTGGGAGGCAGGGGAAAGCCAAGTTGGCTGGTTACTTAACTCTTTGGATCCCAAATTCTCCCTGGAAGGAATCACCAGGCCTGTTGGACTCTTTCAACAAGCACGAAGTAAAACAGAAGGTAAAACAAAGCAGAAATATTTATTTATTTCTAGGATTCCATCTGAAAAAAAAAAAAAAACAAAAAAACAACTATTTTTAAAGGTATCCTAATGAAAACTACATTCTTTAGTTTGTTATGAAATCTTCCTCCAGGATAAGGGTGTTTTGAAGTAAAGAGGCTTTGAGAGGTGTGACTAAAAGCAATGTGACTAGTTTTTTTTTCTCCAAGTGAACACATCATCATATAGCCATCCAAAGGAAGGTGGTTGTCTTCCAAGTAATCTCACTGGGCTCTTGCCCAGCAGTCCAAGATGCCCCAACGCCTGTCAGATTCCTTTAAGGGAATCACAGGCCAGCCTCTCATTGTTTTGCTTTCTGTTTACCATTCATTCAGCATATCATCTGCACCTCCTGTGTGCCAAGCACTCTGTTGGCCCTGGGGATAAAGCAGTGAGGAAGATAATGGTCACATTGAGGGTTTGATCATCGGGACTTCCCAAGGGCTAGTGGAAAAAGTTAGCCCAACCTGGGTTTGAATCCCAGTGTAGTCTGCTGTGGATTGTGTAATCTCAGGCAACTTTCCTAGACTCTTTGAGTCACAGGGTTCTTGTTTCTAAACTGGAGGTGGTAAAATCAACTTCCTAGGGTTGCTTTGAGGAGAAAATCAGATGAAATATGTAGTTGGTAACCTTAACCAGAGGCAGATTGAGATGAATGGCTAGCACATGAAGCCTCTTAGGTTGAGAATCATTCCAGTTGTATAGCTTGTCTGTCTTTTTTTTTTTCCAGATTAGATTCTGAACGTAGTTTCTGAAAAATAATTGTTTTATTGTGTATATGAGTGACACTAAGTACGAGACCAAAAGTGTTAAGAGATTAGATGATAATGAAATCTTTTCAATTTTTAAAGGAATCTCTACACTGTTTTCCATGATGGTTGTACTAATTTGCATTCCACTGACAGTGTGCACACCCTATCTCACCAACACTGCCTGTCTTTTTCATAGTAACCATCCTGACAAACATGAGGTGGTATCATTGCTTTTGGTTTGCATTTCTCTGATGATTAGTGACATTGAGCTTCTTTTCAAAATGCACCTGTTGGCCATTTGTAGGTTTCTTTAAAAATATCTCTCAGTACTTTTGTACTTTACAATCAGATAACTTGGGCATTTTGGCATTGAATTGTATGAGCTCCTTACATATTTTGGGTATTTGCTCCTTATCAGATATATGCTTTTAAAATTATATATATATATGTATATACATATATATATATTTTACCATTCCTATAGATTGCCTTTTAATTTTGATGATTGTCTCCTTGCTCTGCAGAAGCATTTTAGTCTGATGTAATTGCACTTTTATATTTTCTACTTTGTTGCTTTTTCTTTTGGTGTTTTATTAAAAAAAAAAAATCATTGCCAAGACCAGTGTCAAAGAACTTTCTCCCTAGTTTTTATTCTAGGCCTTTTATGGTTTCAGACCTTATACTTAAATCTTTAATCCATTTCAGGTTAATTTTTGTTAGTGGTATAAGTTGAGGGTCCAACTTCATTCTTTTGTATTTGGATATCCACTTTTCCCAGCACCGTTAATTAAAGACCATCCTTTCCCTGTTACGTATTTCTTGACACTTTTGTCAGATATTAGCTGAGGGTATAAGCTGGAGTTCAAGTGTGGGTTCTCTGTTCTGTTCCATCGGCCATACTGTTGTGATTATTATAGCTGAGGAACACAGTTTGAAACCAGGAAGTATGATGCCTCCAGCCTTATTCTTCTTTTTCAAGATTGTTTTGGCTATTCAGGGTCCTTGGTCTTAGGAATTTTAGGAATG
>JAJEJO010002957.1:0-14171 GCA_020662805.1 Glaucomys volans | reverse complement strand
GAGGATAAATTTTTGCTTGCCCAGTATCATTTTTACTTCAGCATGAGTGTTAGACCAGCTAAAATTTCTTACAAGTGTTATTTTTATTGTTTTCAAATTTAATAGTTTTGATCAAAATATATACCTATGCCTTAACGTAAAACAAAACAAACAAAAAACCCGAAGCGTCAATATAATCAACATGGGCTTTTTCTACCAGTTTCATTTTCCAGTCCATTTAACCCCCAGTATTTCACTTTTATCCCTCATAATTTCATAGCAAATTATCCATACTGTGTCTTTTGGACTAACTAGTGATGGAACCTAAATGTCAAACGCTATTTTGAAGAAGGGTTGCATAAATAATTTTGGTAATCTGTAAGACAGCTGCATGCAGTGTGTAGTGTAGTTTAACAGCACCAAACCCTTTATAAAAGCCAAGCATTCCTTCCTCTTGCTTTGTGGTATTGATACAGTCTCTCCTTCCCTCATACTGTGTATTAATTGGAAGCACTTCATAGTCAAGGTCTGTGTTGTCAATTATTGTGCGTGTTCCTTGAATGTGAAGGCGGTGCAAAACTGTTTCCAATGGGTAAAGTATAACGTCAGAGCAAAGACTGGCAGCGAAATTAGCAATAAGTTCTGGAAAATAAGCATCCAAAATACTCTGCACAGGGCTAGTGCTCTCAGCTAGGTGGACATTGTAAGTCTTCTCTTTAGAATTAGCAGGACAAACTTCTGAAGGATTGAGCTGATGATGTATTGAAGAACTCCATGCAGCACCATAGGGAAGACCAGGGATAGAAGCGGAAGGAGTCCTTTGCTATGAGGCACTCCCAAACCTATCACTCTTCCAATTCCTTCTTTAACACATTCCAAAATCCCAGTGTTATCTCGAATTATCTCACTCTGTAGAGTTTCAATTAAACTTGCTGAATAAAAAGGCATTGCCACCAAATAAGTTAGGGACTTCAGTAGAAGGTGTTCACCTATTTGTTTCGGATTCCATTTATGTGAATCCTCCCTTGGCAAAGGTGTAAATTCACTAATTATGCCTTCTGCTCCAAGTGTGACTCCCTGTACAATAAATGTATTTCCCATTCCTTTCCATAGGGCTCTGGGTCCCTGAGTTTTATTGAAGCTGTACATAATGTTGATGCTTGTAAATGGAGTTAGATGATAATGCGGGGCATGGTAATTAACCTGACATTGGCAGCGGGAACAATGCAAGGATGGGCCAGTACATTTCCCGTAAAGAGACTTCCAAGTCCAATACCAAATCCAGCAAATCTATTCAACTATTCAGTGCTTTCCGCCTGCAAGCCGGCACCTCCGCCAGGGAAAGGGTTCCTCCTCTGGGCTCTCGTGCGGGGTGGAGGCGGAGGGCACGCCTCAGGGCGGGCTTTTCTCTCCCCAGTGCAGGTTGAGGCTGCGGGGATGTCTGGGGGAGTAGTCACCCAGTGGCCCAGTCCGACCCGGAGCTGAAGGACCTGGCAGGGAAAGCGCCACTAAAGCCCTGCTGGTCCCGGGCCCCGGGTAGCCCAAGCCATCGCATCCATCGGGGCGCCGAGGACACATCGCAGCAGGGGCTGGACGAAGGGAGCCCGCCCCGAGGCCACGACCACTGGGGCGAGGGCGACCTAGGGCCGCACAGTTCCCCTTCCGGGCAGCCGCCGCTTCTGGGGGAGTTCTCTCTTCTTCATTCTTTATGCTGGACTTTTGTAAGTTTAAGTGTCTCATTTTTTTTGTTTTTTTGTTTTTTAACCTCCAGGTCTTAGAAGAGGGAGTTCCTCCACAAGGCCAGGTGTCATGGAGCTACTTAATTTTGTTGTCCCTAGTTTCGAATTTAATGCCCAAATAATAGAAGCTATAAAATTGTGGGTTCGATTAACTCAGTAGAATTTTGAGAATGTGATAGCAACGTTCCCATTGATGACAAAGTGTTCCTTTCCTTTATTCATTCTCTCTGCATAAATCTCCTTTAGGGAACTCTGAAGAAAGCCGCTGGGCAGAATACCATTATTAGATCTCCAACCAAACAGCATTAGGATCTTATGTTAATTGTGTAGCATTCATCACTATTGTTTAAAATTCATGCTCATTTTTTCTCTTTGTAACTTTTTAGCTTATAATTTAAGATCTGCTTCACGTGTCAAATAGTCATTGTTTTATAAAGAAATAAAATGGCTCACTGATTTTTTTTTCCCCTCAGATTTCCTCATAAAACAGTTTCAAAAAATTTAAAATCTTCACATTAGCACCAGAACATTTTTTTTCTTTTACCACATAAGTTATTATTGCAATGTGCTTGCATCTATGCCTCATTAATTCTGTTTTCATGTTTTACTTTTTTTTCTTTTAATTCCATGTGTGTTTTGTAAGTTGTATTGGAGATAAACTGCATTGGGTGCCAGTCAAAATTTAAATATGTTGTTAGAAATTGTAGTTTAATTTCAATCAATAATTAAACTCAGTAGACCACTAATCTAATAATAAAGTTTGAAATATACATACACACAGACATACACACAGATATATATACACATATATTGTGTATATTTTGCATATATTGTGTTGAGAATTTTTCTTTACTGTATTTTTACTACCTGAGTAGCTAATTTAGATAAATCATAACATATGTACAAAAATATTATGTAAATGTTACTTTTAAACCCAAACATGGAAAAAAAAGAAATATTCAAATTACCACCTCACTAAAACTCTATAGACATAATTATCAGTACAAAAATGCCTCAATGTGACAGTGCAATCAGTATATATTTTTAATATTGTAAGATCAATTTATAGTTAATTTATACTATTATTTTGGTGTATATTTTGAATTACTGATAAACATGAACGTTTCCTTAGTGGGAATTTGCCTTGCCTTATACTCTTAATCTGAACCTCATGTCTATGCATAAAGGATCCCCAACTTACATAGCTGAGTACAAAGAAGAGCTTGATGCAGCTTAAAGCATCAAGCATTTTCTTTCCCCACATCCCTCAAACTTGGATACATCACTTAGGCTCAGTCAAACAGTAGTACCAGCCCTCCAGATTGACTCTGAATTCAATGGCAGCCATTGTGATGGATGAGGGCCTTACCAGGTCCTATAGTTTAGATCTGAAATGTCCATGAAAATCCATGTTTATGATGCTAAACACAATATTCCTGATGGAAACTGTCAAAATTTTGCAAAATTTATATTTATATATCTACTTTGAATATAAAGAAATGTAGTTCAAAAATTCCTAAAGTGTTTCTAACTTTTGTGTAGCAAAGTGTAATTTCCACTAATCAAGCTTTCAAATTTATGAAACAATTATTTTTCTAGTAAAACTGGTTGTATTTAAGTAGGAAATTAAAACTATCTTAGAATTACTATAGATTTGGTTCAGCGAGGCTACTTTTTGTTGTTCAAAATATTGTAATCGTGTTGTCATATGTTATAACTTTTCAACTATTAAAATAATATTATGGATGACACCTATGTAGTCATAGTGTATGTAATTACTTTTAAAAATGAGCACCATGTCACAGATATTTGACATATATTAATAAAAACATTTAGTGTGGGCAAAATTCAAATATTATTTCTCTGGTACAGCAATATTCTATTGCTTTCAGATTTCATTTTATATATCCAAAGAGTTAGTCCTTTATTTTGAAATCTTCAAGATTTAAGTAAATTTTACTAGGTCACAGAATCTTATTAAGTGACATAAACAGTACAAATTTAGGCACTCTATTATGAAATGTTATGTTTTGAAATACATGTGAATGTACTTTGTGTTTCTTAACCTCTTTAAATTAGTTCACCCTATGATTATTTTTGTCTAATGAAATGTAAGTATAGCATGTACTTGGCTGGTAAAAATGTTGGTTCATTATCTTAAAGGCCAGCTTTGATGAGCCCTAGAGAGGCGCAACAGAGAGGGAACAATTCCCACCTGGCAGCCCCACCTGACAGACAGCATCAATTTGTCATCATGTTCATGAAGATAAAGGCGCCATCCTTCATATTTCACCCTCTATTTTTATCATCTATCTCAGCTGAGGCCCAAGAAACCAAGAGTAGATTTTGTTCCCACGCTATAATTTTATGAGATCTTGGGCCTATTGGTCATGTGGTAAGTGTATGTTGCATGTGAATTGTAGTCCAAACCTCTCTGACTTTGGTTGCCAGAGATTCTGTAACAGTATCTCCTGTCCTACATGCTCCTACATGCTCTTCTACATTATAATCTTGCTACTCCTCTGATGAGAAGTGAGGTTTGTCTTTTTTTTTTTTCCTAATTCATTTACTCTGGCTTGTGATTTTTTGAGCAGTAAAATAAGATGGAAGAGAATTCTGAGTATGTATAACCCTTTACCAGACTGGCAGCCTCTGTCTGCTCTCTCTCAAAGTCCAAGCTTCTAAACATCCTTAGCAGAAGCCTTAGAAAGGACCATGTTGAGAAGAAATAGGTCTCAACCTGACTTTCTGGATTAGCACTTGACTGAAGGAAACATCTTGAATATTCCCATCCAGACACTTAATCTATTCCAACTGAGACTCTGAACATTGGAGAACAAGAAGAAATTATCCCTGCTATGCCCTTCTTGGATTGCTGAGCCACAGAAACATGAGATTATTTTATACCACCACCACTAACCTTTAGAATTTTATGCAGTGACAAATAATCGGACCATTTCTATTGTATACCTGCACTCTTCTAGGTGCTGGCCACACAATAGTGAATAAAATAGTCTATACCTACTTATAATTAAGAGAAACAGAAAAAAATTAATAGTAAGAGGAAAATGCATAATTTCAAATAGCAATAAGTTCTATAGAACAGTAACACATACATACATACAAATGTAAAACAACTGCTTCGCATGCACAAGGTTCTGGGTTCAATCCCCAGCACCACACACACAAAAAAAAATGTAAGGCAAGTTAATGTGATATTGAGTGCAAGAGGGGAGTGGTAATTTAAATAATGAATTCATGGGAAAAAATTTCTGATGAGGTGACTACGTTCAGATATAGATGACAAAAATTGTCAGCCTTGAGATAGCTTGAAGGTTCTAGAGAGAAGTAACAGCAAATACAATGAATCTAAAGTGGAAATGATGTTGGCATGCTCACAGAGGAGAATGGAGACCAGAGAGGCTGGGTGGAAAATATAAGATATGGGAACAGAGAGATGGTAGGGGCCTTATGATCTGCGAAGAGCTTGGATTTCAATGCATAAAAAATAGGGAACCCACTGAAGGTCATTGAAAGGAGTAATATGGTCTGATTCAATTTTTTTATGTTTTATCCATGTTC
Organism: Glaucomys volans; assembly: GCA_020662805.1. Lineage (NCBI taxonomy): Eukaryota > Metazoa > Chordata > Mammalia > Rodentia > Sciuridae > Glaucomys > Glaucomys volans. The sequence continues at coordinate 8,871 of JAJEJO010002957.1, read as the reverse complement.
CCCAGTAAATGTTTGAAACAGTTGATATATTACTTAGCCCTATATTCACTGTTGTTTTCCCCCTATATGTCTTGCAGTATCACCACAGATTTAATCTGTCTTGTCATATTGTATGGTTTGGTACCCCTTTTGCATCATAACTTTTGTGCTTTGGGGGTGTTGTTAATTAAAGTAAAGGTCACCTGAAAGGAAACACTTTGGTAACCTGATGATTGACCTGGTATCTGGGGTGGCTACTAAGCAACTTATGGGTGGGTAATGTATACAATGTAGATGCACTGGGCAAAGGAATGATTCCTATTCTGGAAGAGTCAGAGTAGGAGAGCATGAAATTTTATCACACTACACTGAATGGTGCACAATTTAAAACTTGTAAATTGTTTATTTCTGGAATTTTCTATTTATTATTTTCAGATTGCATTTGAAAATGAATGAGTGAAACGATAGGAAGTAAAACTTCCTATGGGGGTTCCACTGGGTAATATCACCCCATTTCAATCATTGCTAATATCTTAACTTATCATGGTAGATATCATCAAAAGTAAGAAATGAGCATGACTATAACCTAAACTGCAGAATTTATTTGAACTTCACAAACATTTCCTTTGTCACACTTTTTAGTCTGTGCTGGTGTTGGTCCAGTTGTCACATATCCTTTTCTCCTCTGGCCTGTTAGTTTCTCAGATATTCCTTGTTTTCACAATCTTAAGAATTTTAAAGAGCCATGTTTTCATTATGACTTCTAGGTAGAAAATGAATTAAACTTATGCAAGAATAAAAGTAGGAAGAAGAGACGAATCCAGTTGAAATTAGGGTAGACTGACTCCTTTCTACAAAATCCAGTGCATATTTTGCTCTTGGTTCTTAGTTTTAGGGCTCAGTAGGTCATACTGGACAGCACAACTCTAGAATACAGAGATTTATCTGCTCGAGAAACATAGCTCTTCCAAATAAACAAAAAATAACAAAAAAAATTCTCCTTTAGAAATTCTAAAACTTTATGTTACTTCTGGCTGAGTTTATAGGGCTGGAGATCAGTGGTTTTTAAAAATCAGGCCTGTTCTGAGGCCTCAATCAGTCCATAGGCATGATGTAATTAGTCTTTCCTGGGGAGTAAGTTAATTTGGCAGGGAGGAGCTAAGATTCTGGCTTAAGATACTAAGATCAGAGACCCTGTCCTAATTGGAGAGAAGAGGCAAATTGCAGTAGCTCAGAGAAGTGAATTGGGTTTAGGATCTAGAATTCCTGCTTGGTTAGAAGGACAAACATTGAGACAGAATCCAAGTATATTTAAGGAGATGAATGGTCCAGGATTCAGATTGGGGCACCAGGCAAAATGCCTTCATGTCCTGTTCCAAACAGTCTTATTTTGTGAGATTAGCAAATAAAGGTTTGCACTGTTCTGATAAGGCAGGACTTGGCTTATATCTGCTGTGGTTGAACACATTCAAGCCCAAGGGGAAATCTTATGAATCCTTACACACAGGGAATCACAGTATGTCAAATTACAGTAGAAAATATTGAAGAACCTACATGATGCAAATGGAGCTGGATGAGATTGAGTGATCTACTGAGAGGAAAAAACAAAAGTGGTGGTTTCAGAACATTGCTCCTCAGAATTCTTTACATGGAAACATAATTATAGATGTCCCCTCAACAGTTTTGTATTTTCGGATTATCTAATTACTATATTCAAAATTAGAGATGGGACATATAAAACTATTAAATAACTTAGTTAAAATTAATAATATATTTATTATATTTTTACATAGGTAACATATATGGCAAATGACTATATTTTTTCAAAAATTTAGTGAAATTGGCATTACTGTGTATTTTCACAAATCTGCATATCTCTTAGTGACTGGTTTATTAGAAAGCAGAGTCTTATATTTGCTTCTTCTTTTATCCCAGTGTTATAAGAGCATCATGATATTCTGGGAAATGCCACTGAACACTTGTAAAAAGAACATTAGTGGAACTACTACCATTTTGGTACTATTAGCACTATTTTGGAGATATTTTTGATGTCACAGTTCCTCTGCAAAAGACTTCTAGGGATCCCTAAATCACAAATTGAGAACTGCAGGGTCAGAGGAATGAAATGGTTGAGATAGGTACTTGTAGTAGCTGCTGGATAAGACTGCAAAAAATAATGGTGCTGTTCTCTAGTTTGTTGGTTAGAGCTCACCCCTGTTCACGGTACTGATATTCTTACAATGGTGTTTTTGTTATTATCAGAGGCATTTGCATGCTTATTATTCTCTTCCTCCACATACACTGAATTGTTCTTTCTCCTAATAGAGATGTTTAATATGCATTTTTTTTTACCCCAGGATAATGAAATTGAGGATGGTAAGTAACTTTATTTGGTACATTTGACTAAGTAACATCAGAGATCATTTAACACAGTAGCGTTGTTCTTTCCAGAATGTTCCTGCTCTCCCCTGAAGCAGTAACTACTCAAAATACCATTATTTTGGAATTATGGGAAAGTGAAGATTAGTTGTGAATATACTACAAATAAAGAGAATGAAAGGACTTGAGGAAAACTTTTGGTTAGGAAGTTGAAAATGAACAGAAGCTGTTGGTCAAATGAACAGCTAAGGAAAATAGAATTTTTTGTTTAGGTACCATAAAAATAATTACAGTAAAAATCACGGTATCTACTGAATAAAATTATAGTTCACAGAGAAAGCACATTGAGGAATAAGGTTCAGTTAAGAACAGAGGCCTAACAGACCTAAGAGACACTCTAAGAGAATGGAGGCAAAGGAGAAACTCAAATATGGTCGACCAGAGGCAGAAGGAGACATTCCAGGGAGGCACCATTGCCATCATTACAAGAATTTTAGCATTAGATCCTTGGCTGATCATCTCCATGATCTTTGTGAATTCTAATTCAGTAAGCCTATAGATGCACAGAAATAGATGGTGAGGATTTTTTTAACATAGAATATAAGATTTCAAGTGTATGGCTTATCTCATTTCATTACACTTGCAGCCAGGTTCACTTTATTTCTGCAGAAAATGGTGACACCTTGGGTTATTGGGTTAGATTTTCTTTTGTAAATAACTCCAACACTTTTCTCTGATAGGCAGTTCAGATTATTACTTAAGAGGGCCATCAAACTGCAGATGCATTTAGCCGCATCAAAAATAAAATGCTCATTGCCTTACAATTCATGATACATTCAGAAAGCCACATTATTATACCCACATATTTTAGTGGGTATAATATATTTTGTCACTGTAAGTCACTTTCACAACTTACTGTGAAAAAAGTTATTAGATGGATGCCATTATTTTCTAAAATTTGAACCTACCTGCATTCCACTTACCAACCAGGTTCAGAAAGGATCGCTATAACGTGTAGAGGAATAGAAGTGTATCTAATGCTATCACAGCTAGAATGAAACGTCTGTAATACTGAACCCGTTGTTAACATCTCATAATCACACATGGCACAAGGAGAAAAGTATGTTATACCTATCTATCATCATAGGGAAATTCATTTAACTTTAGGTCTTAAATATCAAATGATGGGGTAATAAAAGTCAAAGTAGGAGAGAAATTCCATCCTATGTTAATGATCTGTAGCTGACTATTTCAGCCCCTATACAGAGGTAAAGATTACACTTATAGTCCAGGTGAATTATCTGTTTAACTACATTACTAATTTCCTGCTGGTGCTATGACAAATTATCATGAATTTAGTGGTTTATAATACACAAACATATTATTTTCCAATTCCAGAAGTTGTAAGTCTGAAATGAATCTTAGGCTAAAAAAACAACACATCAGTAAATCTTCTTCTTTCTTGAGACTCTAGCAAAGAATCCTGTTCTTTGAGTTTTCTAGTTTCTAGGACCTGCCTCCATCTCTTGGCCTCTGTCCTTTTGCTTCCTGATCAGTTGGATCAGTTCTACCTCTGTTTCCATTCTCCCCTCTCCTCTGGTCTCCCTTTTATGATTACATTGAATTTGCTCAGTTAATCCAGGATAATCCCAGCATCTCAAGAGCCTTGATTTAATCAGACCTGTGTGTAAAATAATATGATCCCTAGAGATCAGGATGTGAATGTTTTTAGAGGCCATTATTCTAAGTATCACACAAAGGGACTTGCTTATTAATTCTCTCACAAGTATTTTCATGTGTGCATCAAAATACTTCTGAATACTTCCTACAAGTAATTTTCAGCCAAATCTGATATGATGAGTCTGATAGATAATTCAGTGGATTTAATGGACTGTGATTAATAAGCAAGACATGATAGAGGAGTAGATTGGAGGAGCAGTCAAACTAGTCTCTGAGACTCAGGGAAGGTTTTGTGGAGGAGGCACAGTGAAGAGTAGAGGGGAGTGTGGCAGGTCGCCCTCCTATGGACATCATTTCAGTAGTTCTGCTAACAGCTAAGCTGCCTGTGGTGTGACTGAGAGAAAACAGAAACAGGAATTCCACCACATGCAGCTCCCAGACCTAGTTGCTTTGGACCTCACCTGAACAGCCAGTTCATTGATTCCACTCCATTTAATTCTCATTTCCTTCATATTATCATCAATGTATATACTACACTTGAAATTCAGAGGATCACCATTATAATTACTCCATAATACCCACCAAAACTTCTTTATATTTCTCCTGCATTTTTGCCAAATCCACAACAAACTGATTTATCCTGAATTTGTGATCTCTCTCTACCTGCATCTCTGCAGCTGAGGCAGGAGAAACACACACATATACTAACAGGTCTCATTTTAAATTCATTATCTTCAGTCTTCAGTGGGCTGGTCATGCTACCTGGGAATACTAATACATTCCCCTAGTCCAGATACTCACCCTTCTAGTCAATTTGCTCACGTTTCTGGCCTTCTTCTCAAATTGTCACCAACTCATTTCTGGTTTACTGATATCTGCTGTCTATCTCATTGTGAGAATAAAATGATTGAAATAGAACTTCTACTATCGTCCCCTACCATATCGTCCTATCTACCCATCCATTTACTTGTCCATCCATTCTTCCATCCCCGTGTCCCTAAATTTCAGGGATCACAATCTTGTCTGTGCCTTCTTTTATTGCTGATGAGTTGTACTGCTATATAATCTTCCCACTTATACACTAATTTCCACATGTTCTTCACCTCCTCATGGGCAACATTTCAGTAATCCTGATTTTTCTAGCATTGGGAAAATTTCTTTTTCTCTCTTGAGACATTCCCATTAATATGCAAGCATATTGTTATTTTTTTATCTTAAAAAGAAAAACTCTATTTTGGTTTAATATTGCCCTACAGTTGCTAACTCATTTATCTGCTTTCCTTTATGACAATATTCCTTAAAAGAATACACATACTCTTTTCTCTCCTCCAAAACTTAGGTATACATTTCAAATAAGATTTTATTCTCTATATAGAGTAAAGCTACATATGAAAATAAAACCACTAATAATAGTTCACACTAATAAAAAACTATGTCCTAGATTCTTTATAAAGGCACTGTACAAGACTATTTACTGTCTAATCTGGTCCTTACAACAATATGGAAGGTAGCTAACTAGTAGAAGCTGAGATGGGATTAAAATCCACATGGACACCTCTGAAGTCCAAACTCTTTGCCAATATATTATATTGCCTCTCTGACTCACAAACAACTACCATATTCCTAAACTTAATTATTAATTAGTAATTATACTAATCTTCTTTAACTAATCAATAGCATTTAAAAATTTATTATTTTATCCTTTGTTTAAAAAAGAGCCTGCTTTCATTTGGCTTCTGAACTTTATATTTCTCTGCATTTTCTCCTATTTCTTGACTTACAGTTCTCAAGAGTAACAGGACAGTGAAGCAGATAAAAAAAATACGTGATTTCTTGCCCTAAAGGCTGTGATATTTAGTTATGCAGGAGGAATATTGGTGATCAAGTTTCTACAATGTTTCAAAAAAGATAAATGCAAAAATGCCATGTCATTTAGAATCGGAAGCTTCTAACTGCATGTGGAATTGCTTTCATTTTCATGACAGGATTTAGGCTACATTTTAAAATATAAAAGGAAAGTGCCAGAATGAGAAAGTGTGTACAAGTGTTCCAAGTGGACTGAAAGAACAGGTGAGCATACAAACCTATGGATGCTTGAGAAAGAATATAAGAAACTCAATGTGGTTGTTTTTCTCCTTCTGCCACATCTTTATTTGATTTTGGATCTATGTGCTTTAAATTTAGGATAAATGCCAACCAAAATTACCTTGTGCAATACAGGTGGTTTGAATCACTTTTTAGCCTCATGTACATGAGAATCATCTAGAGGATTTTTAGTATGTGTTTCTTTAGAAACTGTATTCTCAGTGATTCTGATTTAATTTTTCTGAGATGGGACCTGAGCACTGCCATTACTAAAAGCTTCCCAGATGAGTCCATGGTGTAGCCAGTGTTGAGAACCATTGGAATAGAATATAAGCAATTCTATTGGAATAGAATATAAGCAAGAGTATCCAGAAACCATGTCTGGACACAAGTTCAGAGCCAGACTGGAAGGCCTTTTTAGATGTGCTGAAGTAGTTTCATTTTATCCTTATGAACAAAGTAAGGTCAAAGACAGTTCCTTGTGAGTTTGTGATGAGATCAAATCAGTGTTCTTAGAACAGAAACAACTTTGAAGGATTACAAGCTGGGGGACGGACGGGATACTGTGCAATACTTTAGTTGTAAGTGATTGGGTGAGCCTCTTGTTTAGTTCTCCCCATACCTGGATAGTATTATCTGCTGTGTTTGCTGGGATGCTGAAGAAGGGACATATTTATGAATGACAGGTGATTGTATGAACTATTGAGGGAAAGGGTTCAAGATTTTCACTTTTTTATAAACATCAGACATTAGAATATGTTTTATTCTATTTTAATTTAAATTTGTAAATATTTAAATAAATCTGCAAAACAGTAGGGGAAACTAAGGCAAACAACCTGAGTGGTTTGGAGACTTCAATTATGCAGGATTATCTTTGTGTTGAACATATGCCTACTCTTCAGTTCCTTTCAAAGTCATGAATAATCACAGCTTAAAAACCATGATTAAATCCTACTGTTGCCAACCAATAGCATCTGGGACTTTTGTTACAAAGAGGAAGGGAGAGGATGTCAGGAGGTCCTCAATACAGCCCAGGGAGCAGTGGAAGTGAAAGAAGAAATAAAACACAAAAAGAAAGGATAGTATTTCAATTCAGCAGCTAATAAGGTTCATTCCAGGCTAGTCCCCTTGGTTTTCCTTAAAGAGGACCAACATTCTCTGAAGTAAGTTTGCCTTGGATTAGCTCAGACTCAGGGTAAGCAGAGCAGTTGTCAGAGGCAGACACTGGGAGTTAGGTGAGAGCAAGCAAGTTGCAAGCTGCTTGTAATTCATTTATTGTGGGAATGTCTTGTCCCTATATAGTAGTATGAGCCAATTAAGATTTATTACCTGTCTGCCCTTATGTTAATTAGGATTTGTAACCGTGTCCAATCATGTAACATATAGATATGCTAAGTAGGATTTGTACCCCATCCAATCATGCTTTCACTAACACCTAATCGTGCCTTTGCTTGGTGTCCAATCCAGACCCCCTCAAGGTTTCCCTGCCAAAAGTTATTCTAATTATGGGGAGGTGGTCTTTGCTCCACTGGTGGCCAGAGCAGAAGACTCCTTCCTGCTGGCGTACCTGCTAGGCCTGTATAAGTGTAGGTTTTCCTTACACATCTGAGACATTCACAGCTGTCAGTCAAGAGCCAGGAGCCTCTCCCACAATTCTCATTTCAAAGTCTTTGCACTTTCTCTACTTCTGTGATTTCTCTTGCAAAAGATGACTGTTTCCTCTTTGAAGTACAAAAGTCCATGCTGAAGTGTGGATGTTACCAACATATCTCTTAATAGAGTAAAAAGTGAAAATAAAACAGCCAGAGAAACCTAGAATAATTTTGGTTCTGTTATAAAGGGATCAAAAGCAAAATTTTTCTAAGTATTCAGAGCTTTTACTTCCTTAACCCACAGATGGTTCCAATAACATCACAATATTTCATTTTTATTCAGAGGAAGTTCATTTGTGAGAGGTGCTTGCATGCAGGTCCCTATGAAAGAGTGACTGTTAAGAGACAGAAAATGCAGTCTTTAGAAATGGAAAGCCTATCTATTTATTCCAGCGAAGGAGGATGATGTGAGTTCAATCATGATTGTTTAATTAATGTATTAAAATGTTTTCTGGAACCATCTGTGTGCCAGTCACAGAATGAGGCCCTGGTTATGAAGAAGGAAATATAACAGAGAGGGTGACCACCCTCATAGTGTCTACAGTTTGCAAAAAGACAGAGAGCTATTTAAACAAATGATTAGTAAATTAATATATAACACATTATTATATAGATTTTTGTTTAAAGTAATAGAAGAAAGCAAGGATAGTCCAAATTTTCTGCATATAAATGAGTGTAATTATTAAAGATAGTAATTATCATGTATTTAGTTCCTGAAGATGGTGATTAAATGAATCCAATCATCCCAACTTTTCTGAGTTCAAAGTAGAAATTGACCCAGGACCAAATAGAGATAAATAAAAAAGGAACATTTACTTCCAAAAGTGCTGGATTAGGTAAAAAGATTTTGGGATTGAACTTGTGGTCAGAACCAGGATTCTGCTTTCCTTTCCCAGTCCAGACCTTGGGGGAAGAAGGAGGTTAGATTAATTCTGCGGGTCCCAGAAGTATAGAATGTTTCATAGTTTCTCTAACTCTACAACTGGACACATCACTCCTGCCAAGGTGAAGAGTCTGTGAAAGAGAGAAAGAAGGGTCAGATCTACTTTGTCCAATACTTCAAAGAAGGTAGAGAGCTCTAGTTTAGGAAATAGAG
>JAJEJO010002956.1:138781-206555 GCA_020662805.1 Glaucomys volans | reverse complement strand
GAGGCAATGGGGGACAGCTGTTAAAATCTCCTTTCCTTAATGACACCTACTTGGACACAGTGATTGTGTCGTTAGAGAACCTTCTTTTCCCACAGCCTAAATAATTTCAACCTTTCCTCATGTTATATTTTCCAAGTGATTAAACTTTTTTTGTCATAATTCTGTAAATCCCTTTCAATGGTCTGACATGTCTCTTGAGCTGTCTGGTTTCAAAACCAAACTTGTCTAACAATAAAAGGTTGGGGGGTAAGAATAATAACAGTATGTGTGATAGACATCATTGCCCTGTGTACATGTATGAATGCACAGATGGGGTGACTCTACTTTGTGTACAACCAGAAAAACAATTACTGTACTCCATTTGTGTTCAATGAATCAAAAAATTAAATAAATAAATAAATAAATGAATAAATAAATAAATAAATAAAAATTAAAAAAAAGGTTTGCCATTTCTTTCTGCTAATTTATCTTCAAAGGATATTCACGCTGGTATTATTTGAATTTTACTAGTGGCTATGCTGCAATAAAGGAGTTTAAATATTTAACTAAAGGTCTCTAAATGAGTGGTACTGAAGAAACCGTGTTCTTTTTATTAGTATAGAGTTATTAAAGAATACACGTTTGTGTGTTTGGTAGCTATCTCACACATAGCTATACACACATAAACACTCCCAGTTGAATAGTGAATTTAGTTGGTTTCAGACATCAGAATAATTATTTTGTGTGTGATATTAGAGATTTAACCCAGGGCACTCTACCTCTGAGCTATATCCAGAGCCCTTTTTTAAGACTTTATTTTGAGACAGGATCTCACTAAGTTGCTGAGGCTGGCCTTAAACTTGTGATTCTCCTGCCTCAGCCTCTCCAGTCGCTGGGATTATAGGTGTGCGCCACTGCACCTAGCTCCAGAAGAATTTTTTCAAAAAATCAAAAGACTTTGTATGGGTAGTTTAAATTCTTGTCGAGTGGGATTGATTTTCAAAATAAGGTCATGATCTTAAAACAAGAAGTCTCTCCTTCTTCCTCTCCCTCCCGTACTCCATCTTTACAGGTCTCTTCTTACCTTGTGATGCATGAGTGGTTAGTGTCTTTTGATAAAGTCTGGCACTGTTAGGCAATATTCTGGCCAATAACCATGCCTGTGTTCAGAATACGTGCTTGAAAATAATGCAGCTGAATCAACTTATAAAGTGTAATTCTTTCCACTCACGTTCATTAAGAGATCATTTGGATCTCACCTTACTTGTTTCATGCACATGGATGAAATGATAGCACAATGCTCTCCTCTTTTGACCAGCATCATTTCTTAAAATTGCTTACCTACTGAAGGTCCTACTCGGAAACCCTAAGGCAGTCTCTACAGCAACGGTCTATACGATGAATTTGAACCTCTGTTGCCGAAATCCTACTGGTTCCTCGACTATTTCCTAGTTATTCTTCAATTGCTTAGAAGAACAGTTTGCTTTCCTTTCTACTCCCTATGCCAGCATCTGTCAGCATTTGATTAATACTGTGATCAGTGTCCCAGAAATAGTGAATAAGGATGTAGAAAAGTGATCAATTACCTGTTAGAAAATCTGTATAAAATTCAGAAGGTGGCCGGGCCCGGTGGTGCATGCCTGTAATTCCAGCACTGGGAGGCTGAGGCAGGAGGATCCCGAGTTCAAAGTCAGCCTCAGCAACTTAGTGAAGCCCTAAGCAACTCAGTGAGACCATGTCTCTAAATAAAATACAAAATAGGGCTGGGGATGTCGTTCAGTGGTGGAGTTCCACTGAGGTCCAACCGGGCCCGGCCACCTTCTGAATTTTATACAGATTTTCTAACAGGTGATTTTTAACTAAACCTAAGTTTTATAAAAGTTACAGAGCTGGAGCAAACCAAACTATCATTTTAGACAGATATATTGTTTTAATATAAATATTACTTAGGATAGAATCTGTTTCTGAGAGCCACCAAACTTACCCAGTGAGAATGGAAGATTGTTCAAAATCCTATGGAAATGATGATACCTGAACAAATTCTCATTGTATTCGGACTAATTGTCAGTATCTAGTAGTAGGATAAAGTCCCAATGGGTTGTTATAAGTTTCTTAAACTTAAAATGTGACTAATAAAAGTTCTGCTCAAACACACCCTAAAAAGGCAACCCAAGATAATTGTACATTCACCTACTAGACTTTCCATGTGTCATCTTCAAAATCGTGTGTGTGTGTGTGTGTGTGTGTGCAGGGTGAAAATAGTGGTACTGATAAGATATTAAAGGCAAATATTATTTCAGTCAAATATTTGGGAGCAATGAAGTCATTGCCCCCAAAGTGGGGGAAATTGACTCGCACTGTTTGCTAGCATGTCTCAAATAGGTCTAGCATGCTTAGGTTTTCCCCTGTGTTTGTCGATTTTTGACAGCTGTCAGTTTACAGATATGATTACTTTATCTCAGCATCACAAACACTGCATTAGTATCTTCAGAAAATGGAGTGTGAAAGCTGCCGTTTCACTGTCCCAAGTCAATTACTACATTCTTAAACTTGCAGGGTGTTCATTTGTGGGCACCCAGGCAGCCAGTGGGTGGGTATTGATTGGGGTACAGTGCCATGTGGAGATGAAAAGTGTTTTCTGCCTAATGGGTTGGTATTAAGTAGGTGGGAATGGCTTCTAATTAGCCCACAATGGCTGCCTTTCCCTCCTTCCCCTCCTCCTGTCGGTCACCAGCTGCCAATCTGCCCCCATTTTTTTTTTTTTTTTTTTTTTTGGAGTTCATTGCTCACTGCAGCGAAATCCTTTGTTTAAGAAAGAGGGCTCCCCGGGTCTCAGCTGCCTGGTACAGCTTGCTGCCTACGATGAGTAGCAACTGTCAGTTTATTTTATCTCAACCTTTTCATCAGGCGACTGAAACTGATCGGCTGAACCCACCTGAGCGACCTGAGGATTCCGTACCTGCAAGCCATTAGCTGGGGCTGCGCAGTCTTTCACCGTCGCCCAAGTCAACGGAGTGCTCCTGAATCACAGTCCACTTTAACCCCACGTTTCCCCACCAACAAACAAGAATTCTGTCCCCTTCTGTCCCCTTTGAAACGGAGTTGATGAGAGATGATTCCTTTGATGTTGTCCTGTGAGTCAGAATATCTGACCTTTGTCATAGTGAGCTCACTAAGGTAGGGATATTATTCCATCCACAGTCAAAGCGAATGTGAAATCAGAAAATATTTTATGAAATGATTTTGTGACATCAGGTATGAACCACATTCTTCACAAACATCAAATGTGCCAGACTTGGAGCCTGATTTTGCAGGTAGACAATCCATAATATAACTTCTGTTTTGGTTTCCTGGGTTTGCTTTTAAAATTTAAGTAGAGAAAAATTTTCTTTGCAGATTAATGATATTTTGAAAATGCTTTTTTAGAGAAACCATCTAACCTGTTGTGTCCAGGTTGCATCTAAACAGAATGACATGATGAGACAATTTCTCTTGTGCTATAGTGCAGCATAAGGCTCAGTAAAAATCAATGATGTGCAAAGCTCTGGAAAGACGCTGCTGCTATTGACCACCTAGCACAGTGCAGCTGCTGGTGCACCGTATTCAGCCACAACTCAACACAGGCAGGTAGGTTTGCGTGGGAAGTAAAATTTTATGAACACTAGGCAGGGCAAAGGAAAGCTATTGAATAAAGTCAATTATTTTAGACAAATTATGAAGTGACAAGTATTGATAGAGGGACAAGAGTTCAGGAAACTTTTGACTTGATCAAAACATTTCTAAAGAAAGCAAAAGGAATAAGTGCAATGAATAAAAGCACCTGTTTGAAGTGTTTTTACTTGTGAATTTTTAATAATGTTCCACTGTACTCATATTGCTAAGAAATGTTATCCTTTTTAAAAAATAAAAACGACTTCATAGAGGTATGATTGAGATGTTAAGTAGTGTACTTATTTAATATTTTCAACATGAAGAGTTTGGAGAGAAGGAATTGATACTTTAAGACCTACTAAATGAGCTTACATGTATTGAAGAAATAGCACATTTTCACAAGGAAAAGGTGACCTTGCATTATCACCCAAAATATTGAAAAACCTAAAACACTCAAGAACAGTGCTCATGTACAAGAATCACCTGGTTAGTTTCTAAAAAGCAGATTTGCAAGGTCTGTCACTAGAGACTCTGATTCATTAATTCCAAGGGGCCCTAGAATATACATTTATAATACCCCCCAATATAATTTCGTGCAAGTGATTCTTGAAAAACTGCCTCAGGCTTATTGGGAGGTTTAATTTTCCACAAGGCATCTTAAAATACTTGTACATCATAGAAAATGTAACAGATTATCTCTAGCCACCAGTGAATATCTCTAAATTCAATGTCATCATTCCTCATAAGAATCTCCCACTTATAATTTCTTTAAAACCACTAGATTGGGATAGAATACAATAGAAAACTACCAGACTGCTTATAGGGGGTATTATCTTTGTCAAACTCTTGATTCAACTATGTCACTAGGCAAAGCTATATTTTTTATTGTAGATTTTTATAAAAGAGGCTCACTACTTTACAACCCCTTCTTCAAAGTGATCTTTTTGAAGAGTCAGAGTCCTCTTCTCAGACCTCAGTGAGAATTCTCCACCACAAAATTGAAATAAAATTAAAAGTCATTACCATGGTGTACAAGGGCTAAATTGATCAGCTGCCCCTCAAACATTAGTCTGTACCTCCCTCTCTACCACCATCAACCTGCTCCAGTCATATTGGTCTGTTGTTGAATAAACTTAGCTTTCCCTGGGTATCTTCTCTCCACCTTAGATAGTCCAGCACTTGACTCCTATTTCAGTCAGGTTTCTTTTCACCTCATGCCTCTTTTGAGAGGTTTCTTGTAAACTTCTATTTAAAAACAACCCTCAGCAAACCCAGTCTCTGCCCATACTCTTATCCTGCTTTCTTCATTATACTTGGCATTATTTTGAGAGGCTGTCTGCAGCAACTAAACCTCTGTTTCCATCTTTAAGAAATTCCTAATCCTTTAATCCCAGTGACTCAGGAGGCTGAGGCAGGAGAATTGCAAGTTCAAAACCAGCCTCAGCAATTTAAAAAGGCCCAAAGCAACTTGTACATATAAAAGCAGCATAAAAAGGGCCGGGGATGTGCATTGGTTCAATCTCTGGTAGAAGAAGGAGGAGGAGGAGGAGAAATTCCTTAGCTGGATGTGCTGGAGCATGCCTGTAATCCCCAGTGACTCAGAAGGATGAGACAGGAGAGTTGCAAGTTCAAGACCAGTCCTGACAACTTAGTAAGACCCTCAGAAACTTAGTGAGACTCTATATCAAAATTAAAAGCAAAAAGGACTGGAGGTGCAGTTCAGTGGTAAAACCCCTCTGGGTTCAATCCCCAGAACAGAAAAATGAAAAAAAAATTCTACTTAAAAATTTAAGTGAGAAATGGAGATTTGTTCTCACTGTAGGTGTTAAGAAGGTCCTCACTTTCCACCTTTCCTTGCAGTTGGGATGGGGTCATGTGAATCAGGTTCCACCAATCAGCTGCATGCATGCTTAAACTTTGCACTGGTAACCAGTGATGCGGAACTGTGCAGAGTCCAACCTGGAACGGAATGGCACCAGGCAAGGTTCTGTACTGTCAGATTCCTTAATAATTTTCATGAAAAAAAATGAACCCGCCAACATGTATGTGCTACTAGAAATTTTTTTTCCAGACAGTCTTTGCTGTTTATATAATCCTGGTTTTGGCATACACAAACCTGAACGATTTGATGCCTTTATTTTAATTTGTGGACAGTCTTTTACATATCTGTTATTGTTTGTATAAATTTTTATGTAGCCCTAACTTCACATAAGTATGATTATGATATCATAACTGTAATTATTGAAATATACTTTCAATTAGATCCATTGGTGAATATGGATTCTTTTACTTGTAGATATTTTAAATTTGCTTTAATTTTAGTAAAATTTTTGACTTGATATTTCCTGTTTTCAAACTGAAGTGCAAAATGTCCAGAAGAAATCCTGAAGAACAATATGTTGTTTTGGTCTTTTGCCTTTTATTAATCATATTTGTACTGAGAAAGCTACCCAGAAGAAAGCGGATATTTTTTCAAAAAAGAAAATTTCTGTGTTAGATATAAGAAGTGACAGTAATATGCATAATTACCTATGCAATTACACTTGCACATGCTTGAAAATTTTTAGCCAGGAATGCTTAATAACATTTGCATGGTTAAATGAGACAGCAGAAACAACTGGAAGGGCCTCAGGGCATGGTCATCTATTTAAGCATCCACTTGGATTTTCAACATAATTAGTCATATAATTGTGTGCCTAAACTTAGTAGATTCATGTAAGTAATTATAAATTATTAAAAAGTAGTGCTTGTAATGTTTTGCTCTCTATTTTCTGCCAATCACATTACTAAGGAATATACTATATTCACATTTCATCACGTAAAATTTGAAATAAAATTGCAATGTAAAGTCCAGGATGAAGGTGAGGGAACAAGTGAATTCACTCAGATGAGCAGTAGCTAATATAGGTATTTGGACATCTATATTTTTAGGGAGTATTTCTGTGATCCAATCATAGCATCAGTCTGCTCATCTCTGCCTACTAATATTCTTTTGAAAAATATTATTTCTTTTGCTCACATTGTATGCAACCACAACTGCTCTTTTTGTATTGTGAAAAAAGGGAATTATTACCCAGAGGCCTGTTTTCATAATTCTGTTAGTGGGTGATGATAAAATCTGAACCCAATAGATCTGAATGGTGTAAATGTTACCTCGAAATTTTACGATGGGTATTTTGACCCAGTTCTCCTGATTTTCATAGCCAATTCTCTTGTTGACTATTGATTTTGAAGCTTCACTTCATTTGTTTTTATCCATTTACATTTCAATATCTGAATTTAAAGTATATGAGACTGAAAATTATGCATCCCTTCCCAGGAGTATAGCATCTAATAAACAAGACTAGAAAACCTTTGAAAATGTTGGACTAACATCCTTTGGTATGAACACAAAACATTCTCTACTAGCTGAGGATGCGATGAAATGAGTTGTCTTAAGAAGAGAAATCAGATTCATCACACTAAGGCTAAAATTAACTGGTCTATTCCTCTCTTAGGTGCCCAATACCATTTGGACATCAATAAATGCTGTTCCTTAAAGGGAGAACACTGAAAATAACTAACTTTAATTTCCCCTATTGGTTTAATGAAGTCCATCTTTGTTTAACCTTAACAGGCATGTCAGAACATCTATTTGCTCAGAATCTTTGATTGAAGGGTAGAAGAAAATGAAAGGAGGCAAACAAACAAATGTAAACCCTGAATACACTGGGGTTTAAAGGATTTGGGGAGACTGAATATTGTTTAGTGCTTTTAATGTTTATTTCATTGCCACAGTAGTTCAGAAGGTTCAGAAGGTAAGTATGTTCAAGAATATTTATAATGATTCAAAGATTTATTTCAGGAAGGCCAAGATACATGATAGACCAGCATTACACATACTTGTGTTCTTTTCATTAGATTCTCACCCAATACTTTCCATATTGAGTACATTGTGCTCACCCCTAGGAGGCAAGCATCACCTATGAAAAGTGAAATACATATCTAGGAATTGTTATTTAAGTCAGCCATAACTTATAAGGCTCTATAAATAATTTCTGAAAAAATGTTTGTCATGAAAAACATTAATTTTTTTTTCTATCAATTATACTGTAGAATCTAGACTGTAGACTTTTTGGTGGTGGGGATGTACTAGGGATTGAATCCAGGGGTGCTTAACCAATGAGCCACATATCAAGCCCTTTTTATATTTTAATTAGAGACGGGGTATCACTGATTGCTTAGGGCCTTGCTAAATTGCTGAGGCTGGCTTTGAACTTGCCATCCTCCAGCCTCAGCCTCTCTACTTGCTGGGATTACAGGTGTGCACCACTGCGCCAGGCAGGAACATTCACTCTTATCTGGGAGTGAAAAATACAAGAAGGACAGAGTAAAAGAATTCAAAGAAAGTGAATTCTGGGAGTGTGGATTAATTGTTTTTTAAACCCCAACCAGAGAAAGTTTAAAACCAACAAAACTTGTGACTTCAGTATCTTCAATCTTTAAATACCAACGACATATCACTTCTTTTTTTTTAGAATAATTTTTATGGATCAAGAATAACTAGAACTGTCCTAACAGCCTTAGCAAAGAAAGATGAAATATGCATAGGAGAGGATTTTTTGGTGCCCTGAAATTCTAATAGTGGTAGAAAGCACTTAGCTACATTGGCACAGTTATGTGGAATCTATCATCACAAGTAAAAGGACATTGCTTAGAAGAGAAGCACAGATTCCTCACTGGGAATGAGACCCTGACTTTCTACAGCCATGGCTCCAGCATTTGCTCTGATTTTGTTATGATTTAACCACCCAACAAACTTTTCATAAGCTTCTCAAGCTAGTAATTAAAGACAAAATTGAAATGCAACTGGGTTTAGAGCAAGCTAGCTATGTTTTTCTTGGAAGTGGTGAGTTCAGTGTGTGCTAGAAAGTTAAGACTGGTAACACCATCAGCTCCCAAGAACTGTGAGCAGAATCTAAAAGAAGTATCGTTTTTGTTTGAGCAATCAAGAATTCTCTTTTATTGAACCAAGGCAGCAGATAGAGAAGGAGATTCTCAGAGGGGGGAAAAAAAAATAAGAAGAAGAAGGAGGGAAAAAAAAAGATCTTTCAACCTGAGGGATCTAGAGCTACATTAGTGTTTCCCAATGAAGTGAGCATTAGCTTCTGAAGAAATATTTTATTCTTGTCACTTGTGTTGTAGAAAATGTATGAAGGTGGTGAACTGTGTTGAATGAGGAAATTTGAAATTCAGGCTCAAATTCTGCTGCCCTTTTTCTTTTAAAATTTGGTGATAATTAAGTATTGATTTGTCTTTTCCAAATCAATGTTGTCTCTTTGTAATTATGTTCTTATCAGTTGCTGAAGCTATTGCGTTCTCTATGTCCAAGAAAGGACATAGAGAAATAATCTATTGAGATTTAAGTAAGTTTAGCAGAGAAGATTCATCTCCTTATGCTTCATTTGGACACTAGAATGAAGCTCATAAGAATATATTTTAACGCTTAAATTCTATTTGTCTCATGAAGCTTGCTGTCTGTCACTAGAAGTGAATGTCCCCATTCCCAATGACCCTTAAAAAACATATATATAGGCAAACCCACCGCCTATAGATACACCCTGCCTAAGTTGTCACTGCTGTCCCAGGTCTCCCACTGGAGCTCCCACTGCTGCTGCCCTGGGAACCATCTTGAAGAATTGGGAGCTTCTGGAGGGAGTTCAGGCTAAATGAAGCTGTGGTAACAAACTACTCTGACGATCTCAGTGGTTTACCACAAAAAAGGAGGATTCTGTATTCTAACGTGGGCTGCAGATAGGAATGATCTTCCAGGGAAAATGCTCCCCATGTGGAGGCATGGTGACCCAGGCCACTTCAGCCTTGTAGCTCCATTGTTTTTAGTAAGCCCTCCTTCATGCTCTGCGGCAGGGAAGTAATCAGTCACAGGGTCTCAGGTTGGCTCACCTATGCTTTGGCCCAAAAATGACATATGGGGGTCAGGGGTTGGGGGAGGAGGCTGAGAAGTGCAGACTTCCATATGCCCAGAAAAGGAAAGAACCAGATAGCTGTAGGCACTTGGAACTTCTACCTTCCGAGTAATGGTTATGGAACCCCATGTATTTTTCTGAAGAGGAGAGAGACCCTAGTTTTCATCAGATTCCTCAGAGAAAGATTTATGATTTAAAATTTCTGAGAATCTTTTTTTTTTAAGGTGCATATTCATACTGAATAAAACAAAGCTTTGGAATTCAGGAATAGTTTACGAAAGTTGAATTTAAAGGCTTCCTCCCAAATTTTATAGTAGAAATCCATGTTTTGGCCTCACAACCCATAATTATCTTGCCCCATGCTACCTGAATAATTTCAATTACTTGCTAGTTGTAACTGTCCTCAGTTCTGGTCATAGACAATCTTCCAACTTAAGAACAAAATCCTGATTGCTCTGAATAGGTTAAAGGACTTTCAATATGATATCAGTCAGTTGAATCAGATTTTTTTTTTTAGCAATATTTATATAACTTTGATGGTTTGAAGAAATGAGCACTTTTATTAGAAAGGAATTGAGTTGGGAAGAGGGTAAGGGAGGTCATGAGGTATGTTTACAATTCAGGGAGAATGTCAGATTTTGAGGTACTGGCTATGTAATATTTAAAATATTTAATATTTTAAATTAAAATATTTAAAAATATTACTCGGTTCGACTGTATAAAGTATCCAACAAACAATTCCATAGTTCACATCTTCCATGTGCCCTGTTAGGGGCCAGCCACTTAGCTCACTGCTGGGACTATGATAATAGCCATAGTTGCCTGGCATTTCATTTTTAGAGTGGCATTAGCTGCAAGTAAAAAAGAAGAAAAAAAAAACAGCTAAAAGTAGTTTTGGAAATAGAAAACTGAGGGGATTGGAGAGATGTTGGTCAAAGGACTCAAAATTTTAGTTAGGAAGAATAAATTAAGAGATTGATTGCCCAACCGAGTGACTTAAATCAATAACAATATGTAGAAAATTATTGGCAGTAAAGTTTAAGTGTTCTCACAACAAAAACAAGTTTATGAGGAAATAGATATGTACATCAGGCATTCCCCCATATACATACAAAACATCAACTGTATATAAGCATATACAATTTTTTGTTAATTAAAAAGAATAAAATAGGGAAATTTATCTCCCATAAAAAAATGGTGATAATTAGGGGTTGGTTAATTTAGCATTCGGGGGAGTCATTAAGCCTCTAGGCCCCGTCTGTGCTCTCTGGCCACCATCCTCAGCATCTTGACAGTTTAGCTGCAAGTTGGCTACAGCGAATCCAGGCATCTCACATTCACATGTCAACATTGAAAGTCAGGAGGAAGGGGATCTCCTTGCTTTGCGCCCTATTTCAAGATCGAAGAACACCTTCCCAGGAATTCCTCCGATTTTCTTCTCTTGTATCATTGATTAGAATTTTGTGTCACACATCCTCCCTGAAAGCTGTCACATGGCAAGTCTAATGAGATCACAGTTGCTGACTTATATAGTATTTAT
Source organism: Glaucomys volans (assembly GCA_020662805.1). Classification (NCBI taxonomy): domain Eukaryota; kingdom Metazoa; phylum Chordata; class Mammalia; order Rodentia; family Sciuridae; genus Glaucomys; species Glaucomys volans. Next base: position 195,419 of record JAJEJO010002956.1, on the reverse strand, counting down.
TCAACCACTGCCGTGGAGAAAGGCCACCTCCCCTGGGACATGGCAGCTCCAGGGGGAACCACCAGGCTCCTGCTGAGACGTGGGGGAAAGAGCAATAGCCCCTGGGTAGGCAGTCAGAGGGTCTTCTGCATAGGTACTCTATGCCCTTGGACAGTCAAGGCCACCTGCTGAGGAGGGAACTGTCATCTTCCTCTTCTTATTTTTATTTATTTTTTGAGCTAATAATCTCCTAATGTTTTATTGGTAATTAAGGGATGGAGGCTGATTTCAAAATCAGATCATATGCAAAACTCCATAAGCTTTTACACCAGTTGTCACTTCCCTCTTAGGGACAGGTCATAGAGGTAGGTTCCAAGTCCATCAGCTGTGAGGTGTTGGGATTCAAACAAAGAGACTAACTCCAAAGCCCAAATTCCTTACATCATGAAACACGGGACTATGGTCAGAGGAGATTGCCCATCCGGGAACTGCATCTTTATCCAATTAACAGCGTCATCTGTCTTGGGTTGTCCTCATATTTGTGCTTCTTTTTGTGATCCAAAATGATAGAAAAAAGTGTTATTGTAGACTGTAAGTAAGGAACTTTGAAGGAATTTGGGGAAGATTGTGCAATGACGTTCCTGTCTACCCATGTCTCACCCCACCCCGAACACTGTGTTGACACGCAGCAGTACCACAGAAATAGTGCAAAGGGTTTGTGCATGTGGGACTCACTGCCAATCATATTGGGACCTCACAATTATTCTGTTTTTCAACATTTCCCTACATTTAATTAGAGTAAAATGAAATTGAAAAGATAAGTATTTTCTCAGAAAACTAAAAAGCAAAGGTTTAAAGAACTAAAAAGAAGTTCGGAATTTACACAGTCTGATCAACCTCCCCTCACGCCAATTTCAGAAATGAGGTAGCTTGTCCAATGCAGAGAATCCCATTTGTAAGGACGCTGACATTAAAAGGCTTATCATATAATTATGTTTGACACACCCTACATCACACACACCAGAGTCTTAACAATAACACCAACATCAAACCAACGATGGCAGTCACTGAAAGCCATTCAAGTATTTTACTGTGCAGAGGCATGATCTAGGATGTAGCCCACTGGAGATATCCAGATTTCTCCATATTGAAGTCACGTGGAATTTTTCCTTTCTGTGTGATTATATCACCAGCTGGGTACATATTTAGGATCGTTAGTTTCATTTTACTTATTTATATTTTTTTAGAGTTTTAGAAAACCCTCTGCTTTTTTCTAAATTTACTTTTCTTAGCCTCCTTGTAGAAGCAGATGATTCTAGTTCTGGATTCAAAGCCTGAAACAATTTCTCATAGCAAACAGCAAAAAAGTCATTAAAACCCACAAAACGCATCCTAGAAGGTTCACACGTACGGAAGTCTGTGATGATTTGGAGCTGAAAGTTACCTCAGGAAAAACATATCACCCACCTTAAGCCAAGGGAAATGTCTGTAATCTGAGAAAAACAACAATGATATGGTAACTAAACACAGCCCTTTAAAGGGACCCAACTGCTAGGCCATGAGAATATGGCTGCTAGAACAGGACCCTCCCAAAGAGGAGACCAATGGTGGGAGCACCAAAGAAATTCAGTCCCCAAACTGAACTGCGGCGGAGGTACCCCACCTGGCACCTGAAACTATGGTTTTGATAACTGTTTTGTCTCTTGGTCTCCTAATTCTATCATTTGTGTCTTTTTGGGGTCCATTTCTATTTATTTATCTTCTCCTCATTATGAGTCCTATTTTCCTGCTTCTTGGCATGTCTAGAAAATTTGGATTGCATGTCTGATATTGGACACTTTACCTTGTTGGGTTAGTAGGTATTTTTTACTCCTATAAATATTCTTGAGTTTTGTTCTTCCCAGTGAAGTTGCTTGAAAACAGTTTGATCCCTTTGATACTCATCTTCCAGCTCTGTTAGGTGGGACCAAAGCCATCTTTCGTCTAGAGCTAATTTTTCCCCATCACTGAAACAATGGCCTTAATGAGTTCTCCTTCCAATGCCCTGTGTTTTGTGAGGTTTTCCTTAATGGTGGAGACACAGAGTATTCCCAGCTGTGCTTGAGCATCAGAGATTGTTCTACCTGATCTTTCTGAGTGGTACTTTTCCCTGGCCTTTGGTAGTTTCTTCATATGCACGTAATGATTGGACTCAGTTGAAGACTGCAGAAGTCTGCAAGGGTTAGCTCTCTCTGTGCAGTTATTTCTTTTCTTTAGTTTTTTTTTTCTTTTCCTGTAGTGCTGGGAACCAAACCCAGGACCTTGTACATATTAGGCACCGAGCTATACTTCCAGCCTTCCTTTCTCTTGGTTGTGAACTCTGGTCTTGAGGCCTTCATAAGCCACCAACTCAGCCCTGAACTCAGGGAGCCTGCTGGGCTCTGCCTTGACTCTCCACCCTGTGCTAGACCTAGGAACCTTCTTCAGGCAGTACCTGGGACAGACATGCATAAGGCTCACTTGTTTCTCCTTCCTCAGGGGCCACCATCCTGTGCTGCTGTCATCCACAGTCTATAAAGAATTGTCTTATATGCTTTGTTTATTCTGTCAGTTGTTTAAAGCAGAAGATTAAATCTTGACCCCATCACTCCATTTGGCCAGGAGTATAGTTTTGCCAGTTTCTTTCCACTATGATTATTTTTATCCAAATTTTATTTTAAAATACAATCTTTAAAAATGTTAGATAGGACTTTAAACTAGCTATGAAGTACTGCAATATAAAAGAAATGGCAACATATGGATGTAGACTCTTGTGCTAGAATTTTAAATACTCTTTGTCTTTCAGACTGTTATTGCATGACAGAGGACATTAAAAAGTATGGAGCATGGATTTCTTTGGTACCGTATAATGTGATTGTTGCATGATTCTATAAAACTCAGAAAAGCTCGAGAAGTTTTTAACTTACTTTCAGAAGATGGAAAGAGGATTTAGAAGTGGTGCCAGATTGAGGAGAGCAGAGGCAGCTACAAACTGGAGTGAGTGGGGTAGGAATAATGATGAGAGGTGGGCATATTCAGGAACTGGGAGCCCTAGAAACAGTGGCAGAAGGGCAGAGCTGGAGGAAATGCTGAGAAGCAAGAGGGCTGAAATCAGAAGGGTAAACTGAACATCTTCAGATGAAATAGTTCCCTAGGCTTAGCAACCTCATTGGTGCTAACTGGGGAAAAGAAAATTGCACATGATATTAGATAGCTAGAAATTACTATGAATTCTATTACAAGAATCAAATACTTTATTTTGTATGTGAGGCATTTTCATTATAATGTGCCTTGGTGTGGATCTGTTATAATTTTGTGCATTTGGTGTCCTGTAAGCCTCATATATTTGATTTTCCATTTCATTCTTCAGGTTTGGGAAATTTTCTGAAATATCATTTCATTGAACAGGTTATTCATTCCTTTGGTCTATATCTCTGTGCCTTCCTCAATCCCAATAATTCTTAAATTTGATCTTTTTATATTGTCCCATAATTCCTGGAGGATCCGTTCATGATTTCTTATGATCCTCTCAGTTTGGTCAACTTTATTTTCAAGATGAAATATTTTGTCTTCATTGTCTGAGATTCTGTCTTCTGCAAGATCCATTCTGTTGGTGATACTTTCTATTGAGTTTTTAATTTGGTTTATTGTTTCTTTCATTTCAAGTATTTCTGTTTGTTTTGTTTTCAAAATCTCTATCTCTTTTGCTACCTGCATTTGCTCTTCTAACTGTTTACTGGAGTGATCATGCATTGCCTGCATTTGCTCTCTTATCTCATCTTTTGCTTCACGGATCATTTTAATCACGTAGATTCTAAACTCCCTTTCAGTCATTTCCACTGCCATGCTGTCACTGGACTCTGTCAAAGCAGCATCTTGGTTAGCTAGGGACACTTTCTTCCCCTGTTTTGTCATATTAGTTCTATATATTCCCCTCTACCAGTGAAGAACTGAGGTTCTGCGGCTTCCTCTCTGTAGGTTTACTGTGACCCTGCAGGATTCCAATACCTTTCCTTTAAGGGAAAGAACAATATCAGCAGCACCCAATACAAACAATATGCAGTCCTACATCAAAAACTCCCTATAAAGGCATCAACAATTTGCAGTAAACAAAGTGTCAGATTACATATAAGGGGAAGCAAATACAGGTATCAGCACATTTCTCAGCCCAGACCCTAAAAGCAAGAAGGGCCTGGAACAATATATTTCAAGCCCTCAAAGAACATGGATGCCAACCAAGAATCATATACCCAGCAAAACTAACCTTCAGATTTAAGGGTGAAATAAAATCTTCTCATGAAAAACAAAAGCTAAAAGAATTCAAAAATAGAAAGCCTGCTCTACAGACCATTCTCAACAAAATATTTCATGAGGAGGAAGTGAGAAACAACAATACAAGTCAGCAAAGGGAGGAACTGCCCTAAAGGAAAGCCAGTCAAAGGAGAAACCAAGTCAAGGTAAAAAACAAAAATAAACCAAAATGACCAGGAATACAAATCATATCACAATAATAACCTTGAACGTTAATGGCCTAAACTCATTAATCAAAAAACATAGACAGGCAGATTGGATTAAAAAGAAAGGTGCAACAATATGCTGTCTTTAAGAGACACATCTAATAAAAAAAGATATCTACAGACTCAAGGTGAAAGGATAGGGAAAAACATACCATGCCCATGGACTTTGTGAAAAAGCAGGGGTCTCCATCCTCATATCAGATAAAGTGGACTTCAAATCTAAGTTAGTTAGAAGGGATAAAGAAGGACATTTCATACTGCTTCAGGGAACCATAAACCAGCAAGACATAACGATTTTAAATATTTATACTACAAACAATGGAGCATCTACGTACATCAAACAAACTCTTCTCAATTTTAAGAATCAAATAGACCAAAACAAAATAATAGTGGGTGACTTTAACACACCACTCTCACCACTAGATAGATCCTCCAAACAAAAACTGAACAAAGAAACTACAGAACTAAATAATATAATCAATGATATGGACTTAACGGACATGTATAGAGTATTTCACCCATCATCAAGTGAACACACATTCTTCTCAGCAGCCTTCTCAGATCCTTTAGAGAAGGATCTCATGGATCCTTCTCTAAAATAGACCATATACTATGCCACAAAGAAGCCATTAGTAAATACAAAAAAATAGAGATACTACCTTGTATTCTACCATACCATGATGGAATGCGATTAAGAAATCAATGATAAAATAAAAAACAAAAACTACTCCTATGCCCGGAGACTAAATAATATGCTATCGAATGATGCAATGATAAAAGAAGACATTAAAGAGGAAATAAAAAAATTCTTAGAGGTAAAGAAGAACAACAACACAACATATCAAAATCTCTGGGACACTCTGAAAGCAGTACCAAGAGGAAAGTTCATTGCATTGAGCTCATACATTAAAAGAATAAAAAGTCAACAACTAAATGACTTAACATTACGTCTCAAAGCTCTAGAAAAAGAAGAACAGGTCAACAGCAAAAGTAGTAGAAGACAGGAAATAATTAAAATCAGAGCTGAAATCAATGAAATTGAAATGAGAGAAACAATTAAAAAAATTGACAAAACAAAAAGTTAGTTCTTTGAAAAAGTAAACAAAATTGATAAACCCTTAGCCACACTAACAAAGAGAAGGAGAGAAAAAATTCAAATTACTAGAATTCCTGGTGAAAATGGAGAAATCACAATGGAAACCACTGAAATACATAACATAATTAGAAGCTACATTGAAAATCTAGACTCCAACAAAATAGAAAATATCGAAGACATTGACAAATTCTTAGAGACATATGAGCCTCCCAAACTGAATCAGGAAGACAGACACAACTTAAACAGATAAATTTCAAGCACCAAATAGAAGAAGCCATCAAAAATCTACCAACCAAGAAAAGTCCAGGACCAGATGGATTCTCAGCTGAATTCTACAAGACCTTCAAAGAAGAACTAATGTCAATACTCCTCAAAGTATTTTCCATGAAATAGAAAAGGTGGGAACCCCTTCCAAACTCATTCTCTGAAGCTAGTATCACTCTGATACCAAAACCAGACAAAGATGCATCAAAGAAAGAAAACTTTAGACCAATATCACTGATGAACATAGATGCAAAAATCCTTAACAAGATTCTGACAAATCGCATACAAAACATATTAAAAAGATAGTGCACCATGATCAAGTGGGGTTTATCCCAGGGAAGCAAGGTCAGTTCAACATCTGGAAATCAAAAACATAATTCATCACATCAATAGACTCAAAGTTAAGAATCATATGATTATTTCAATAGATGCTGAGAAAGCATTTGATAAAATACAGCACCCCTTCATGCTTAAAACACTTGGAAAAACAGGGATAGTTGGAACATACCTGAACATTGGAAAGGCTATCTATGCTAACATCATTCTAAATGGAGAAAAACTGAAAGCATTCCCTCTAAAAACTGGAACCAGACAGGGATGCCCTCTTTCACCACTTCAATTCAGTATCATCCTTGAAACACTAGCCAGAGCAATTAGACAGACCAAAGAAATTAAAGGAATATGAATAGGAAAAGAAGAACTCAGTCTGCCACTATTTGCTGATGACATGATTCTGTATTTAGAGGACCAAAAAAACTCCACTAGAAAACTTCTAGAACTAATAAATGAATTCACCAAAGTGGCCGGATATAAAATCAATATGTATAAATCTAATGCATTTCTACTCATAAGTGATGAATCCTCTGAAAGAGAAATTAGGAAAACTACTCACAATAGCCTCAAAATAAATAAAATACTTGGGAATCAATCTAACAAAGGAGGTGAAAGACCTCTACAATGAAAACTACAGAACACTAAAAAAAAGAAACTGAGGAAAACCTTAGAAGATGGAAAGATCTCCCATGTTCTTGGATAGAGAGAATTTCTATTATCACAATGGCCATTCTACTGAAGGCACTATGCAGATTTAGTGCGATTCCAATTAAAATTCCAATGACATTTCTCATAGAAATAGAGAAGGCAATCATGAACTTCATCAGGAAGAATACGAGACCTCGAATAGCCAAAACAATCCTGAGCAGAAAGAGTGAAGCAGGAGGTATCACAATACTCTACCTTAAACTGTGCGACAGAGCAATAGAAAGAAAAACGGCATGGTACTGGCACCAAATAGATAGGCAGACCAATGGTACAGAATAGAATACACAGAGACAAACCCACAAAAATACAGTTACCTCATATTAGACAAAGGAGCCAAAAGCATACAATGGAGAAAAGATAGCCTCTTCAACAAATGGTGCTGGAAAAACTGGAAGTCCATATGTAATAAAATGAAATTAAACCTCTATCTCTCACCCTGCACAAAACTCAACTCAAAATGGATCAAGGACTTAGGAATGAGACCAGAGACCCTGCACCAAATAAAAGACAAAGTAGGCTCAAATCTTCATCATGTTGGCTTAGGACCAGACTTCCTTAACAAGTCTTCCAAAGCACAAGAAATCAAAGCAATAATCAATAAATGGGATGAACTCAAACTAAAAAGCTTTTTGTCAGCAAAGGATACAATCAATAATGTGAAAAGAGAGCCTACAGAGTGGGAGAAAATCTTTACCACATGCACTTCAGATAGATCACTAATCTCCAAAATTTATAAAGAACTAATAAAACTTTACACCAAAAATACAAAGAACCCAATCTATAAATGGGCTAAGGAACTGGACAGACACTTTACAGAAGAGGATGAAGAGGTAATCAATAAATAAATGAAAAAGTGTTCAACATCTCTAGTAATTAGAGAAATGCAAATTAAAACAACTCTAAGATTTCATCTTACTCCAAGATGGCTATTATCAAGAAAACAAATAATAATACATGTTGGCATGACTGTGGGGAAAAAGGCACACTTCTACATTGCTGGTAGAGTTTCAAATTGGTTCAGTCACTCTGGAAAGCAGTGTGGAGATTCTGCAGAAAACTTGGAATGGACTCACCTTTTGACCCAGTTATCCCACGCCTTGGTTTATACCCAGAGGACTTAAAATTAGCATACTACAGTAACACAGCCACATCAATGTTTATAGCAGCTCAATTCATAATAGCTGGACTTTGGAACCAACCTAGATGCACTTCAACAGATGAATGGATAAAGAAGCTGTGGTATATATGCACAATGGAATATTACTCAGCCATAAAAAAGAATAATATTATGGCATTTGCAGATAAATGGATGGAATTAGAGATTATCATGCTAAGTGAAATAAGCCAATCCCCAAAAAACAAAGTCTGAATGTTTTCCCTGATCAGCGGATGATGATATAGAATCTGGTTTCAGGGGGTTGGGGGGTGAGAGAGGAATGGAGGATCTTTAAATTATGTAGAGGGAAATGAGAGCGGGAAGGGGTGGGGGTATGAAAAATGATGGAATGAGACAAACATCACCCTTTGTACATGTCTGATTAACAAGAATGATATGAATGTACATCATGCACAAGCATAGAAATGAAAATTCATACCCCATATATGTACAATGAATCAAAATGAAGTTTGTAAAAATAAAAATTAAAAAAAATAAGATTCAAATACTTAGCCAGGCATGGTGTTGCCTGCCTGTAATCCCAGCGGCTTGGAAGACTGAGGCAGGAGGATTGCAAGTTCAAAGCCAGCCTCACCAATTTAGCAAGATCCTAAGCAACTCAGTGAAACTCTGTCTCTAAATAAAATCTTTATAAAGGGCTGGGGATGTGGCTTAGTGGTTAAGCACCTCTGGGTTCAATCCCTGGTAACCACCCCCAATAAAGAATAAAATACTTGTACTTGGCACACATGTAGTTGTTTAGTATATAACAATAATGATAAATTCCCTTTTTAAGAAGCCCACAGAAACTTATGTTTGTGGGGAGGGGGAAATGATAATTAAAATGCTTATGAAAATCTCTGAAGGATTACAAAATACCATATTCATTCAAAAAGATGCTTTTACTCAAGAACAGTAGTTCCAGAGGAATATTATCAATGATCTATTTGTAACTTAATATAACAAGCTGAAGGAACTTGAATTGAAATCTTTCTCTGTCCCAAAGCTATTAAGTGCTCAAGGTAGCCTTAGAACCCAAATCACTGGGCTCTTACACAATTGCCCGTTCAGTGACACCCAGCTGTCAGAGGTGATTTAGTCAAAATTTTCACCAGAATCTGTTTTCTGTGTCATGTGGTTGAATACATTATTAGAGACAGAGATCTGCTGACTTTTCAGCTAATTCTCTAACTTTCTCCTCATTCAGTAGGGTTATTTAACATACAGAGAGAGAGATGATCACGGTAGAAAATGAGGTCCCATCATAAGTGTGTCTTTTTCTTGTTTGTTTTTTCTCCTTTAAAAAATACTTTTACTTGTGCATTATAGTTGTACATAATAGTGGGGTTCATTTTGACCTATTCACACATGTATACAGCATAGTTTTCTCCATTTCCATCCCCAGTTCCTCCTCTTCCCACCCCCGACCCCCTTCCTCTACTCTATTGGTCTTCCTTCTATTTATTTATTTTTATTGGTGCATTATAGTTACGTATAAAATTGGACTGCCCTGTGATCTGCATGCACATGGCACAATTTGGTTAACTTCATTAGAAAGGTTAATTCAAGAAGGAAAAAATGAAAGCAAAGAAAGGGTAGGAAAATGACTGACGTTAAACCCAGGTGTGATGTGAAGCCAACATAAGCCGAGGTAAGGGTTTTGATTGTTTTCCTGTGGGAATATTAAATGATTCATAAAACTAGGCTGATATTTTTTGCCACTCAAGTAACCTTCACATTCCATTTCATAGAAACTAGTAAGAGTCTTTAAGCACCACCGTAGCCAGCATTTTCATCTATTTCTATACTTAGGACTTGCATTTTATTTCTCTGGTATAATTTACACTTAACTACAATAAGGAAGTAAATTTAAAAACCATGTTACTGATATAATTTTCATCAATGATGTGGTTAACAATGCTGGGACCTAAATGGGTATAATTACATATCTAAATTAGCATTGCTATTAAGTTGAATAGGAAAGGGTTGCTGTTTCCCATCTAGGTCCACAATCTCCAAAAGGCAAAAGGCAAAACAAATGAACCTTTTGTACCAAAAAAAAAAAAAAAAAAAATTCTCCTTGATTGTAAAGGTAATAGTTCCAGTAAGGAAGGTGGTAGAAGTCTGTTCTGGAGAACTCAGCCCTTAAACCTCCCAGTGCCAATCATGCTCAGTTGCTTCAGGCTGGAATACTTTTGTTGAAGTACAATAAATTTAAATTTATTTTCTAAATCCTCCAGTTTGGGAGGAGACCCTATTCTTGTTTTAATATTGGAGCAGGAAGGAGGGAGATGAATCATCTCAACCATACTAAGTATTAGAATAGTATGAGGATCCCGTATCTGTCACATTCCCTCTGAAAGGCGCAGAGATGAGAGCGACTTGCTGGTGAGTCACTGTTCTATTTCATCTAGGGACCCGAGTGTGCTCACTGCTCTATTCCCTTAGGGGGTCATGTTCCTCTGCTTAAAAGAATATTGCCTGCTCTGAGCTAATGATTTGTTTGCAGGATGGCAGTCTCAGAGGTGACGATAACAGCATAGCTTTTATAATGTATCTTTCAGATCTTTGATCTGCTTTTTTTTTTCTTTTTTTCTTTTTTTTGGACTACATGGGACCCCTCAATAGCAAGATTAAAGATTCCTCTTCATAGAAGAAAGGCAAAAGTTGAAAACTTAAAAGCGGCTCAGCTTTCCAAATAATATTTTTGTATTTTGTCAATTTGTCAACATCCTGTTTGGTAGCGTGGTCCTTCATTCATGTGATAATTGGATGGTAATCCAGATACCATGTGGGATCATAGGCTTTTCAAGGAAACCCATGGATTTTGTTTTACAAAAGTGGTTAGTGCAAACTCGTCTATGATCGGGCGTACATACTCATTTTGAATTCTATTTAATTCAATAAATATTTACTTGGGACCTAGTAGATGTTAAACATTGGTGCCTTCTTTTGTAGGGAATACCAAGAATCAGAACCTGGATTTGAGAGTCTCACAGTCCTCAGGCAGCTGAGGCAATTGCAGAAATCACCATGTTGGATACAGATTATGACAAACCACATGTACCTGGTCAAAATGCATAACATTTGATTTGGCGACAATAAGAAGTGCCCACATTCAAGCAGGAGAGGATCAGGGAAGGGCTCAGCATCTGAGGACCTGGCAGGATGGGCTGCATTTCCCTGGGGAAGCTGGTGCTCGCAGTAAGGCAGTTTTAAGGAACATTGTGTGTGGGTGTGGGGGAGGCAGAGGAAAGGGCAAGAGGCCAGAGGGAAGCCAATACAAAGTTTTAAGCAAAAACACAAAGAGTTGTGGGTTCATGTTTTTGAAGCATTTTAAAGCAGATTCGAGTGTATTTTGAACAAAAAATATTTAGGTAAACAAATGTTTACATGTTTGATAATGTCTTGCTGGTTTTATTTCCAAATAGAAAGATTAGCCCTAAAAACCCTGAGCATGCCAGTAATATGAGCAGTGACTTCTCATTTGCACTTAAATCTGAAAGATTATTATTTTTCACTTTTACAGTGATGAAGCTCATCCATGCATAGATTTTTAATCTGCATGAAATGAATGAGTAAGGTGGTCTGTCTTGATAGCATTCTGGGGAACGCATCTACCCCTCTTGGCCACACAGAAAACTGAGTTCTAATGGCTGAATACTTTGAGATGCATTTTTCGCTCTGCTTCTAAGGTCTTTTGTAACAGAATATGACCTTACCAAAACTAGAGAGGCAAAATATAAAACGTATAGAAAAATGAAGAGCTTTTCACAGTGAAGGGAAGCAGAGAGAGAGAGAGAGAGAGAGAGAGAGAGAGAGAGAGAGAGTCTTTTAAAAAACTGAAACCAGGATCACAACAAATAAACCTGGATCTGATCAGAAGATGGTGTTTTCTAAAGTTGTTTTTTTTTATAATAACCATTGTGATAGAGAACATTTATCTAAGATAAACTTGAAAACGTGAGCAGCTCAATTTATTCTCTACTGAAACTTTATCAGCACTGGTCGTCTAACATGGATCATACTTCCTGTGCTGTATCTCCTGCAGAATATCTGGGTAGAATATGTCATAGCCTGGGTAGAAGACTACAGAAGGAACTTCCAAATACCTGACAATAAGACACCATCCTGATGTAAGCAAAATGCTATCTAAAGGTAGTCAATTAATAATAAGCCATAAACATTTCGGGGACACCTGAGCACATTGAAATTCACCAAGCTGTCTGCTTCTGAAAGCTTCATCTTAATTCCATATTACTGTACATGGATTCCTAACAAGACCTTTTCTTGCTCTACAACTAGGGACTGAGAGTGGTAAAGATATTCTAGTAGACTGGGGATTTAACTCGGTTGGTAGAGTGTTCACCTTGTGTGCACAAGGCCCTGGGTTTAATTCCCAGCACCACCACCACCAAAAGAAAACAAAAGTATTCTAGTGACCTAAGAGGCAATTTTTTCATGTGCCTAATTTACTATTATATTGTATGGAAGAAATAAATAAACACCAGAGCAGATCATTGCTCCATCTAAACGACTTCCTCAGACATCATGAGGTTTTGCCTTATGATTCCACGTGAGTGATCCCAAAATATTTTTACTTTAAAAAGTTTGGTTTGCAAACAAATAACTGTGCAACTCAAAGGTGTGTCACTGGCAGTTCTGAGTTTTGCTATTAGATTTTCTATTCTAAAATTCTTAACTGGAAACCAGAGCCTGACCAAGTGGACACACAAAGCTGACCCTTACATGTTGTCTAGTGGTTTTCAATAGACTATTTTAACTCCAATTTGTCACAAGAAAAATACGTTGGGAAAAAAATAGTATTAAAGAGAAAGTACTATCAGATATTTTGCAAATTAATATTTAAGCTCAAATTGATAAAGAGGAATAGGAAAATTAATGAACATCAATCAAGTAAGTGTGTAATGCAAATTAGCATCCACCAACACTTCTTTTCTAGGAAGTCCACATTCAGTATGACACTGAGCATTATAAAAATGCATAAGCTTATTTCACATTGCTTACAACTAATTTGTACATATTGTGAACTACTTAAGACAACTGGAAAAAATCAGCTTTAGATTGATGATTTGTCATCTAGAACAAATCAGTCCAACTTCTCTTATGCTTCTCTTAAATGTCAGAGGTACAATATGGCACAAAAGTATACCCAACCTTCAGGTAGTAAGGAATCAATAGAAATAAAATGACCAATCAAATTAAAATCAATGTCTGTAAGAACCTTTGCAACAAAAATGATTTAACCATTAAGAATGGTACAAAAACCACCAAACTCTTTCCTAAAACCAGAGACTTACCAACAACCAGATCAAGGTCAACGTCACTTCTCCGCTCCTTCCAGGACAGCAGGTGGTTGAGGCTGGTGAGATCTGCAGTTTCTATATAATTATTCATTGTCAGCATCATCTGATGGGCTTTTGCTATTCCATAATGAACTTTGGTTTCGTCCAGCAGAGACAAGTTCATTAGTTCTACTGTTGTGTCAAAAGCTTGCTGAAAGTACTGAGAAGCTTTGTTGTAGTATCCCTGCAAAGATAAGACAGAGAATATTTTCTTAATTTTTATTTCACCAATTCATATATTTCCTTGCCCCTTCTTGGCATGCCCCACGCTGATCTCTCCACAATTATGGTGGTTCTTGAAGAAGGCAAATGGGCTCTCCATTAGAACAGGTTTCTGTCCAAGAGTAGTGGTTATTTGCCACTCAATATCTTGAAATGAATTTGGTAAGAAAAGCTGTATCTTTTGCATTGAGCTATAGGAAACTTAAGTTCTTTTGGACAAAATGTGGGCAAATGTTGACTGTTCCATATTGGCTGTGTCAAGAAGTCTGGGAAGGATTGAGCCAATTCATCTTGATTTGGAGAGAATGCTATTACTGGTAGCCCTGATTTACCTAACGAAATTTTTTTACTATCTTTTCTTTTAAGTCATAGCAAGAGCTGTGACTAAAATCTGGCCATCACGACCAGTGGAAATGGCTGTATCTATCCACTGGTTCACTTACTAACCCCCGCTACCCCATATGTATACACTAGCCATTCTTCACTGAGGATGTTGATCTATATTTCAAAAAAATTTGATCTTGAAAGCACAAATAAAAGGGTCATCTAAACCTAAGTTGAAAAAATTTAAGCTTTTCTTTTTCATCCCCACCTCTCCTAAAAGCCATTGTCCAGAAATAAATAGTATTTACCTCGCTCTATGAAGCCTCAGGGCCAGTGGTAAATACTTCATACATATTATATCAGTAACCTTACAAGGCGTCCCAAGAAGAAAGTGTTATTCTTACTTTACAGATGATGAAATTGAGCTGTGGAGAAGAAACCATCTTCTGTGACTCCCAGATTACCTAATAATCCTTATTACAACTCTTTCTTAAAGGAGCCACACTTCTGAGGACTCTAAAGAACAGAATTTCCTCTCTTCACTGACCTATAACTTTGGGATTCCCTGTCCTGTCCCCTCTGCTCCCCTTTCCCCTGGCCCCTTCCAGGAACAGGAACATAAACAAAAGCATTTGTGATACCAAGTTAGAAACAGTAAGCTCCAGCCTTTCACAGCACAGTGGGGGACTACAGTTCAAACACCTATTATACATTTTCTTAGTGACTAAGTGCACAGAAGCTCCTAGGTAAGGGGTTGATAAGAAGATGGAAACATTAACTCTGATTTGATCAGAACACATTATACATGTGTATTGAAATATCACATCCTACCTCACAAATACATACTAGTGTTATGGATTACTTAAAAATTTTAAAAATGCTTAAAAAGACAGAAAGTCTAACTACCCTAATTTGATCTTTACATGTTGCATACATGCACATCAAATTACTACACTGTTCCCCATAAGTATGGCACAATTAAGTGATGATGATGAAAATAATAATGTTTAAAATAATAATAAAAATAAGTCTTAAAAACACACATAAACACTCTTTTGAAAAGAAATTCTTACAAGAGAGAATGTTTTGCTGTGACTTTCTAAGTCATCTTCTCACACCATCTTATGAAGAAAATGGGCATAAAAACTCCATGGAATCAGGTGTATACCAAACAAACGTAGGAGTAGAATATGCAACCTCCATGAACCTCTGTACAATGACAGCATGCAGAAAGTAGTCAGACTGATTGTAAAAAGAGGTTGCTAGCTAGGTGAGAAGGAGGACGATCGGGACTGTGCGACTGCTGTGTTGCACACAGGGGCATGCAGCACTGCGTGTCATATGCCCATAAGGACAGTCCAGGTGAACTGTCTATTCAAAGGATCCCTTCTAAGTAAGTCTGTTCCTCCATATTACAGCAGGAATAGTTTTTGTTTGTTGAGGTAAACAACTTTTTCTCTTACTAAAAATTATAAAACAGAATTTATATAACAAAACATTAATCAGGAAAAAATAAAACCATATCAAAGATATTCATACGCCAATTAAGCAAGCTATAATTGAGAAATAATACAAATATTGAAAATGATGAAAATAAAATTATAGATCATCCTGGTAGACATTAAAGATTTAGGATAAAATATATGAAAATATATGATTAGACTCAACACTGCTTGTTTTTACAGGGAAATTTAAGTACCTGATTTTTCTAATTATATTTCTGAGCTTTAGGCTGCTTGTTGCTTCAAGTGAGAGGAAATTAGGAAAATTAGGGACTGTAAGTAAGTGGACATGTATTTACATTTCCAGAATCACTTTTACATATTATCACTTTAAAATTAACCCACTTGTTCGTCTGTTCATTCATCAGGCACCCCCTCTGTGCTAAGCTCCATGGGGGGCAGTGGCAATTCCACAGTGAATGGGAGAGTGTGCAGCCAAGCTGGGAGCTGCCATTGGTAGAGGCAGTGATAGGCCTAAAACTTCGATTAGATCATAGATAGCAAGTGTTTGTTCCCCCTAAAACAGAAGGATTTTAATTGTTCTTCTCTCAGATTGTGTCTAACATTCCATCTTCAGACATCCACACACTGCCATGAAAGTCGTATCACGTATATTTCTCTATTCCAAAACACAGCTGAAGGAAACACAGCATTAATTCTTCTCAGATGCAAGAATTTTATACCTACTGTTTTAGAATGTGATTTCACTAACAGGTATTGTATTTCTAGATTTTTAATTTTTCAGGAGTTTCTTTTCTAGGTTTAATCTCTTTTTCAAAAGTTCTGTATGAGCTTCTGTAGTTCATTTCTGTTATCGAGTAATCTCTATTATAAAACTTGGAAGATTTCAGAAATTAGTCCTGGAAATCTTAAAGATGAGTTTGAGAATATGCTGTGAATTTATGTACTTCATAAATACATCTTATGAGAAGAGGACAACTTCACTTAAGGTCGTAAATGTCTTAGATAAGCTTTTAGTGGACAGTTTCAGCACAGGACCTCAATGACATCACAGACTTTGAAACAAAGCTTGAATTATTACATTATAACATAGAATTTTCATGCATTATTCTGATTCTTACCAGATCCTTCTTTGTGTCTAAAATGTCACTCTCTCCAATGAACAAGCTCAAAATAAATGGGCATTTTATCAGTGCTAAGGATAAATCATTTCCTACCCGATTTTCCTATCATTTCAGTGTTGGAACTCCCATTCTTTTAACAATGTGATTATCCTCTAATCTTATTAAGGAATGAGAAATCTCATAAAAGGTCTACACCTGGTTATCGTCCCTAAAACATTCTCATTTCACCAGTTTATATTAATTATATATTTTTAATTAACATTCCATCAAAAGATCATAGCCAGAGAGTAGAATGGGTGGCCCATCTTCCATGATTATACAGTAAAAGGTAAATTAACTAGGATAAGGATATTTTAAAGATGTGGTAATTATAATTATAGCAATACTTTAATTTTCACAGAAAATGCTAACTCCAATATTTTTCCAAATGTAGTTTTGTATTATAATTTTTGTCCTATAATAATATTATTTATTGGGAATTTTTGCTAAGAATGCAATGATAATACTTTGCATGAGTAACATGAAGCCAGAGAGAAGGGGGGTTTGTGGAGGGCCTAACACACAGGCAGGTATAGCAGCAGTTTTTCTATTTGCTTATAAAGATTCAAGGCAAGTTTTTATTTTTTATTTTTTTTTATTTTTATTTTTTGGAACCAGAGATTGAACTCAGGGACACTCGGCCACTGAGTCACATCCCCAGCCCTATTTTGTATTTTATTTAGAGACAGGGTCTCACTGAATTGCTTAGGGCCTCGCTAAGTTGCTGAGGCTGGCTTTGAACTCGCGATCCTCCTGACTCAGCCTCCCAGTTCGCTTGGATTACAGGCGTGCGCCACCACGCCCGGCTCAAGGCAAGTTTTTAAAATGCTAAAATATTGAACAAAAATGAAAAAGAAGTTTAGAATTTCGCAGATGAGAGATTACTGTTCTCAAGTAGTATGAAATTGGTTACAAAAGTGGTTCAATGAACGGACATATTTTTGTTCACCAGCTCTGCACCAGATCCATATTTCTTGGCACCAGAATAAAATAATAAAAAAAAGCAGACAGGGACCTGGCTCTCATTAAGCTTACATTCTAGCCAGATTAAAGGACAGTGATAAGAAGTATCATGAACAAGAGAACTGTGAGATAACTGCTACATAGGCTTCTTAGAATACAGAAAAGGTATAGGGTCATGTGGGGGTTACTTTGGATTGGGTAACCAATCCAACCAAGAGAAGGTCCCTGGGAAGATGTGGCCTTTCACAAAGATCTGAATGACAAGAAGCTAGCAACACCAAGTTCAGAGACTGGAGAGCATTCCACTGAAGGCATACATCCCAAGGCAGGGTCTGACTGGGCATGTGAAGTCCAGGAAAGTCACTTTGCCGAGGGGGATTGAGTGAGGAAGCATTGAAACTAAAGACAAGCGGGGGCCATCTCATACTTCAGGACAGGACGAGGAATTTTATTTATGTTCTCAGAAGAATGAAAAGTCATGGAATTGTTTTAGGTGGACCAATAACACCATTTGATTTACATTTCTAAAGGATGACTGGCCTCTTGTGTTGGAAGCTGGCCTATGGAATGGGACAGGGAAACCTACATGCAGATAAAATGGGTTCTGAGCTTACTGCAGTGGTCCAGGGGGAGAAATTAGAGTGTCACACATGGATGTGGTGACAGCAGCAGAGATAGACAGAAGCTGGTGGGGTTGGCATGCATTTTGGTGACATAAAGGTGAGGGTTTGCCTCTGGATTGGGTATTGGAGTGGAATGAAACATCAGGAGTTACCCAGAGCTGGTGGATAATGATACTGCTCATTTTATTGAGATGGGAAAGACTGGAGGGGCTTAAGTGAATTGAGGGAGAAGTATGTTAACTTTGAGGTGTCTATTAGAAATCCAGGTAGAAATGCTCAGTAAGCAGTTGGCTTTAAAGGTCTGAAGTCCAAGGAGGCCCGGATTGGAGACACAAATTTGGTAGGATAGAGTTTAAGGAAAATATGGCAGTGGATTTTTTTAGTAGATTTTATTTGAAATGATCTAAGTGAGTAATGCCAAATAGGCAGTGGGTTATGAGGGGAGAGATATGAGCTCGAGATATCAAGGAGCTCAGACTTACGTATACAATATATGCTAGGAATGCTACCAGGCACCATTTGCCTATTTAAAAAACTCCAGTCCTGATATAGCTAGGCTTCAAGGAATCTTGTTATGAACAATTGAAAGATGAGGAAACTGAGGAGCAAAGAATTCACTTGCTCAGTTAACTAATTAGTGGCTGAGCCCAGTTCAAATGCAAATGGACAAAAACCAGGGTAGACCCTCTGGAGCTTGCTATAGCTCCCTTCTTGGAAAAGTTTAATAACTTTTTAGTGCAAATTAATACTTTTAGCTTGAAAGGAAAATACCTTATAAAATTGTTTAGCTATATACCTGGAGTAAAGGCCTGTGCTACAATTAGGAAATGTCCATCAGCTCCTAAAACTAGAGGGATAAAAACATTTGTTGTTGATGTTCTCCTAGGAAACGGCTTTTAGGTTGTTAGCAGAACTCTTACCTTGTCTCAAAATAATGAGAAGGAAAAAAATAACCACCACTTAGTTCTACTCAATCCACTTTATTATGTCTAATACCTTTCAAATCAGTAATTACTTAACAACTCAGAGTTAGTCCGAAAGTCACCAGTAGCTTTTTTGACTTGAGGAATGTCTCTCAAATAATAATAATAATGCTTGACCACCAAAATAAATGTAACTTTAACAATGTGAGTAACAAAGCAAGCTTTGTTTTGGTGTGTGATGTCATAAAAATCCTGGTTATACTGTTGTCAACTTAATATCAATCTATTTATCCATGAACATTTACTACAGAATCATTAAAGTATCTCAATCAACTTGTACATTTGAAGCATATATATTTGAAGATAGCATAAATACTTGGAATCCTCTAAAATTTATATTAGGAAATAATAAACGGGGCTAGGTGAAGGAAATGATTAAAAGTGTGAAGAGATAGCCTACAGAAAGGAGAAAAATCTTTGCCAGTTGTTCCTCTCACAGGGGATTAATATCCAGAACAAATAAAGAACACAAAACTTAACAACATCCCAGTAGCTTGGGAGGCTGAGGCAGGATTGCAAGTGCAAAGACAGCCTCAGCAACTTAGTGAGACCCTGCCTCTAAAATAAAATATAAAAATGGGCTGG
Source organism: Glaucomys volans (assembly GCA_020662805.1). Lineage (NCBI taxonomy): Eukaryota > Metazoa > Chordata > Mammalia > Rodentia > Sciuridae > Glaucomys > Glaucomys volans. The sequence goes on along the minus strand of JAJEJO010002956.1, from coordinate 175,656 downwards.
GGATGGGGATGTGGCTCAGTGGTTAACTGCCCCTGGGTTCAATTCTTGGTACCAAACAAACAACAATGAAAAAATTAACACCAAAATAGCAAATAATCCAACAAATAAGTGAGCAAAAGAACTAGACAAACATTTCTCAAAAGAAGAAATGCAAATGACCAACACATCTATGAAAAAGTGTTCAAAAACCCTGGCAATCATGGAGATGCAAATCCAAACTACATTGAGATTTCATCTCACTCCAGTTAGAGCGTCAATCAATCATCAATAATATAAATAATAATAAATACTGGCAAGGATGTGGGGGAAAAGATACACGCATATATTGTTGGTAGGACTGCAAATTAGTTCAACCACTTTGGAAAGCAGTATGGAGATTCCTAAAACACTAGGAATGGAACCACCATACGACCCAGCTATCCCACTCCTTGGTATTGATCCAGGAGAACTAAAATCAGCATTTTATAGTGATACATATGTACCAATGAGAAACAGGAAAGGGGAGAAAATATGAATGAAATCAAAATTATTCTATGTACATATATGAATATACCACAGTAAATTCCATCTTTGTGTATATATACAAAGTACCAATTTAAAGAAAACGAAAAATAGAAAGAAGGTCAGTAGAGGAGGGGTAACAGGGGTGGGAGGAGAGGAAGGCAAGAGGAAGTACTAGGGATGGAAATGGAGAAAATTATATTCCATGCATGTATTATTATATCATATAAACCCCAGTAATATGCTTAACTATAATGTACTATAAAACATTTTTTAAAAAGCATAAAAAGAAAGTGTATGGGTGGGACTAGAATGGGGATAAACTAATAAAAAAATTTACTTTTGACAGTTAACATAGCCTTTGGATATTGTAGCATGTCTCTAGCTTTTAGATACTAAACTTCTCCAAGAATCAAAAATTAGAGAATAAAACAACACACTGGTGAGATATAAACTCTCAGCAAAAATGTTGAGAAAATGCAAGTGTAAAAACATTACCCGTCAGGACAGTTTCCAGTTTCAGCTCCTTATCTTCCTGTAATTAGAAAAACACAGGCTGACCGTGGATGTTCAAGTGATCTCAGGGGCTGTGTTCTGGGTGCTGTGTGGTGGGAGGGTCAAATGGTTTGCTCTTTTGATCCTTCTGTTTTGAAGAGCAACCCTTTTAAAAAGTAAGACTGTCTTTCTGTTAGAAATATCAGTTCTGCCACTCTAAGATAAGGTTCCATTAGCAGGTAGGCCCCACCAGGGTGGAAGCCCCTTCTTGACTTCACCACTGTGCCCTGAGAAGTAAACAAAGGCAACGGGAATCCCTGGGAGGGGTCCACAGGGCAGACCCCATGGAGATGGCTGAGGGCTGAGGACAGCAGAGGAGGCCCCAACAGAGGGGGAAACCCAGGCCCACCTGGGGTGATGACCAGGAAACAGGGCTGGGAAGCAGGAGGCAGGAGAGGCAGCAGAGTAGGGGGTAGGGAGTCAAGAGAAGATGGGGAGGGGCATGAACCAGAAAGAGCAAGACAGAGGGCCCAGGAAAAAGAAGCGCTTCCTTTGTAAAACTTTCCATAGTCAGGAACTGAAGAAATGTGAGTTTCATTCACTCGAATTAATTTCCAACTCATTTCTTTAAAAAAATCCTAAATTGTTCTGAAATAAAGTCAATTCTATAGCAAATAATAGAGTAGTGCATTGGGTTTGAGTGGCACCGCCGCTTAGAATGTGGGAGGCCTGGAGTCAGTAAAACTCAGAGGGTCTGGTGAGGGCAATTCTGTGACAGCACTCAGAGTGGACAGAATAATAAAATAGCTCTCGCTTACGGCGGTACCACCTGCTTCTGCTCATAAGTGCTTTGCATCCCTTAATTCAGTTTTTTTTTTTTTTTTGTTTTTTTTGAACCAGGGATTGAACTCAGGGACACTCAGCCACTTTGCCACATCCCCCGCCCTATTTTGTATTTTATTTAGAGACAGGGTCTCACTGAGTTGCTAAGGGCCTCACTAAGTTGCTGAGGCTGGCTTTGAACTCGCGATCCTCCTGACTCAGCCTCCCAAGTCGCTTGGATTACAGGCGTGCGCCACCACGCCCGGCCTTAATTCAGTTCTTACAGCCACCTTGTAAGGGGATAAAACTGAGGTACCCCAGCATATGGAACTGGCCCCAGGTCCCATGTCTTAAAACTGAACAAGCAGGGCTTCCGACAGGAGCAGCTTGATTTCAGAGTTGGTACTTTCAATCACTATGAACCCAGTCTCCCCATCAGATGGATGCTGAATACAGGTGGAGAACAGAATCACCCTTGGAAAAGTGACCAATCTTATTCATGATCCAAACAGCAATTGTAACTATAAAAATAAAATTCTTTCCTAGGATTTCTGAAGGAAAATTTGGGTAACCGAAGACAAGATCAGAAGAAAATAAATCAAATGTTCATATGAGCAGTGCATTTTACACCCTTTGTATGATAGTTTTATGTATTAACTAATATTTTTTTTTCTCTTCCTCCTGCTTTTTTTGTGGTTTTTTTTTTGCACACATTCAATCTGTTGTTCAAATTCCATTCTGGGTTTTCTTTGGAATCACTCTTGGGATTGTGGCTTCTTCCCTGGGGGACTGAGCTGGGGGCAATCATAACTGAGCTGTTCAAACAAGAATGTGGAGCTTAGAAAGATGAATGAATGTCTGTGTGGGAAGATGGAGCCCAGTGCTATTATGAGTTCCTTTGACCTCTAATATTTTAATTGCTCCTCAAATCCAAAGTCACTGCATGTCCTTCTTGGCTGTGGGTATGACTCAGGTTGAAGAGCCTGGGGGACCGTGCCCACAGGCACTGAAGAGCTAGAAGAGGAGGGGAGAGTATTGACTTCCCAGCTCTTGCTTTGTGCATTAACTGCTTCCTCCAGTCCTAGCCCTTCTGCATCAGCCATGGTGAGAAGTGAGGATCAAATGGGGGAAGACTTTTAAAACAGAAAATTTCTCCATAAGCAAGAAACACAGATACTCACTTTTTCGTTATAGATGTCCCCAAGCATTGTACTGGCTTTCACAGCATCCAGGCTTTGAAAATTGTTCCTTGTAAGGCTCACAACTTTTTTCAAGTATTTAATTGCTTCTGTCATCTGTCCTTGGCTAGAATAAACAAAACCAGAAACCATTGGAGTATCAATTCAGTTAATGGGCGTAGGGAAAAGAAGAGAGTTTGTGTCTCTGTTGTAGAACATGCAAGAAGATTATCAGGACAAAGATTTAGAGTACAAATACTGAATTACTAAATACGTCTGTCTTTTCTGGAATATTTACAATGGGTAAACTTCAACTTTTAAATCCTCATCTTATGGATGGGAATGTAAAATAATAAAATTGCTATGAGAAATAACCTGGCAGTTCTCCAAAAATTTTGAGATGGAGGAATCATATGACCCAAAAATTTTACTCTAAAATATATAAGAACTACAAAAACATATGTTCACATCAAAACTCATTCATGAATGTTTATAGCAGCATTATTTACAGTATGGAATGGAAACAAACCAAATGTCTATCAATTGATGAATCAATCAACAAAATGAAGTATAGCCATTTGATGGAGTATTATTCAGTCATTTAAAAGGAATGAAGTACTAATATATGTTAAAATATGGATGAAACTTGAAAACATGCTAAATGAAAAAAGCTAGACAAAGAAGATTATATACGTTATGATTCCATTTACATCAACAGGCAAATTCATGAAGACAGAAAGCAGGTTTAGTGGCGGCTGGAAGTTGAGAGGAGGGGAATAAGAAGTAAATAATCAGGACAGTATTTCTTTTTAAAGTGATGAAAAGGTGCTGGAATTAGACCATGGTCATGGTTATACAATTCTGTGAATATATTAGAAACCACTGAATTGTAGAATTTAAAAGGGTGAATAGAATAATATCTGACTTATGACTCAATAAAGCTATTTTTAAAGAAATTAGAAAGTTTATACCATGTGAATGCTAGATTATTTTTGCAAGCCTCTTTCAGCAATGTGATCTCAGTTGTCACTAAAGTCACACATACTAATGTTACATATTTGGGAAAATGCTCAGAAAGACAATTTCTAAAAGAGTGCTTGGCATGTACTAGGCATTTAAACATTTTTGAATGAGGGAATGGTTGAATATTTAAGAAGGGAAATACACAGTCCACATGAAAGCTAAGTTTCAAGGTGAACTGTGAGAGCCTCAGCCATATGGACTTTTGGAATTCATGATTAAGCTCACTTCTGGATATTTCAGTAAATAGAGAAACTTCAGGAGTCTACAAAATTCCCTAAAGCATGTTATTTTCTGGGGAATATGGTTCTTATCCTTGGCAAATTTCCTTGTAGATTTGAAGAGATAAATGTATAGTACTTATCATAGTTAACCCAGCTTCCTACATGGGCCTAACTGTGATAAATACCATGAGTTGTATATAGTGCTTTGAAATCGGGAGCACATTCATTTGACTGTCTTCATAAGAAGAGCAAGTGCAGTGCTCAAAGGGAAATTTGCTATTAAAAGGCAACTGAGGGCTGGGGTTGAGGCTCAGTATTAGAGAGCTTGCCTAGCATGTGTGAGGCACTAGGTTCAATTCTCAGCACCACATAAAAATAAATAAAAAATTAACATACTATGGTAACACAACCACATCAATGTTTATAGCAGCTCAATTCACGTAGCTAGGTGCCCTTCAACTCATCTGTTGAATGGATAAAGAAACTGGGATTTATATACACAATGGAATATTATTCAGACATAAGGAAGAATGATATTATGGCATTTGCAGATAAATGGATGAAATTAGAGAATATCATGCTAAGTGAAATAAGCCAACCCCAAAAAAACAAAGGCTGAATTTTTTCCCTGATAAGTGGATGATGATACATAATCAGAGTGGGGAAGTGGGGGGGTGAGAGAAGAATGGAAGAGCTTTAGATTATGTAGAGGGAAATGAGAGGGGGAGGGGTGGGGGCATGATAAATGGTGGAATGAGACAGACATCATTACCCTATGTACATGTATGATTACATGAATGGTATGAATCTACATCATGCACAACCATAGAAATGAAAAGTTGTACCCCATTTGTGTACAATGAATCAAAATGCAGTCTGCAAAAATAAAAGAAAATAGCAATTAAAAAAAATCAGTTCTTGGTATCCTATATAGATGTCTATAGGGGGAGAGAGGGGAGAAGTGCTGGAAAGTAATATTGGCCAAATTATATTGTTATATTGTGTGTATATACAAATATGTAAAAAAAATCACACCAGTTTTGTATAACCATAATGCACCAATAAAAATGTGGGGAAAAAGAAATAAAATAGCCCCCAAGGGGAAATAAATAAATAAATAAAGGCATGGTGTCCATCTACAACTAAAAAAAAAAAGAAAGACTTGAAAGAATTTTTTTTTTTGTACTGGGGATTGAACCCAGGGGCACTAAACCACTGAGCCACATTCCCAGGCCCTTTTTATTTTTTATTTTGAGACAAGGTCTTGCTAAGTTGCTTAGGGCCTAAGTTGCTGAGACTGGCCTTGAACTTGTGATCCTCCTGCCTCGGCCTCCCAAGCCATTGGGATTACAGATGTGTGCCACCACCCCTGGCCAACTGAAAGAATTTTAAAGACCAATCTAGTGAATGCAATGGTGATCTCAAAGCACTTATATAAATTTGAAAAATTGTAATAAGTACCATGGAAAACAATTTTTGAATTTTGAACCGCATAAAATGCTTGGTGTGCTTACTGATTTATATGCCACTTTTCTTCCTCTTCCACCTTCACCAGGGTCTTCAGCATACAGTTTGGGAGTCACTGCTGTTAAGCAGACCCTCTTTCTCAAAATGTTTCCCCCTCTCTGGCATCTGCCACTAACAGCCAATCTCTGTTCTCTCACTTCTCCCCTTCCCCTCCCCCCTCTCGCCTTCTTTCTCTTTTATTTTTTCTAGATCGCTCCACTATTGCAGTCTGCCTCCACAAAGTTGGTTCTTTCCAGAGTTCTGCACAAGGCCTCCTCTTCCCTCCTTACAAGCTTACTGTGTGTGATCTAGAGACTGCTGTGGCCCAACCCCTCCTGTAAGCCTATGTCTGGCAAATCTCTATTCCTGGCCCTGACTTCCCTTTGCAATCCTTCCCAATTCAGATCCTCCTTTCCAATCCTTTCTGATTTCTTGGATGTTCTTAGCCTGCAGAGGAAGACAGCTCTCCCCAAGTGGTTATCTTTAAGGGTGACATGTAATGTAGAGGCTGAGAGCATTTTTGGAATGCTTCTGCAGGGAACTCCTTCATAGGAGAGCATCCCAAAGCATTCATAAGTAGTTAGTGAATTTTGTCCAAAACAATGGGATTTCTCATAGAGACATATTTTCTGTGTTTTCTAAATGTGACTCCAAATTCTTTCAGCTATTGTTAAAGACCAAACTTACATCTCAAACAATGCTATTGGAGTTTTTGAAAGAATAGGTCACAAGAACATGCCAGAAAACATTTTTTTTTAAAGGTGCTGGGGATTGAACCCTTAATTATCTGCACTAACATTTGAATTCCACACCACCCATTTTATGGATGAAGTCACTGAGATATGGAACAGCAGACTGGATATTCATCACCTTACCCCTAGAACCTCACACATGACTCTTCTCACTCAAATGACTGCATCTGGGTTGCCCTAATCCTATAGAATGTAAGTCCCATGCTGCTGGGGACCATCTCGTCCCCCCCAAGGAAAACAGTGGCAGAGATTGAAGGCAATGCAGCAGACAGCTGAGCAGTGAGATGGACAGAACTGGAGACCAGATGTCTTGAGCACCTGGATCTAACCACGCAATAAACTGGGTTAAACCTCAACATTTCCTTTGCGTGGACCGACATTTTCCCTTTTTCCCCCCTTATAAATGTTTGATTTGAATTAAAAACAAAACAAAACAACAAAATAAAAACAACAGAAGACATTTTTTACAGGAGTTTATTGAAAACAGGTAGGGTAGGATTAGGGGTATCAATTTGCATAACCTCCCAAGATTTGGATGATAGCATTCATTTTTGAAGATACAGTGAGGTATGTTTGTAAACATAAATTTGATTACTTTAAAGCCATTGTGTGTTGTGGTGGATGTTGGAAAGATCTAGGTGTGAATTCTAGCTTGGCCACTTACGTGAATAACTTTGATCATATTAAAGTTATGAAACTGAAGGAGGCTTCCATTTCCTCATTTTCAAAATGACCTCAAGTTGCTGTGAGATGAAAAATTTTGTAAATAGATAACCTGGCACACAGTAGGGATTCAATCAGTGGCACCTATTGTTATTATCTCTCAGTGAAATAAACGGCTATCACATTCACAGTTCTCTGCTCGATACTGTCTACCAGGAGCTGAGAAGAAAATGTAATTTAGCTAGGCATTACTTTTTGAAAACCTTTCACCATGCAATGAACTAAATACTGTAATTCCATAATTCCATAATTCTGCTCTGCAAAAACGGACACATTAGGTCCTGGTGTCTGTTTTCTCAGGGAGAGGATAAAAAACTAACATTTTTTTTTGTTAATATAAGCATCAAATGCTATCAAATACATTTTTTTCTTCCTTTCCTATTGGTAAAAGAATGATTGACATATCTGAAATAAAATGGAATATCACATTTTCTGAAGTTGTGAATACTGTTTTTTTTTATAAGTCCATCTTCACTTTTTCATACCCCAATTATGAGAAATTTAGGCATAGGTCAGTTCTCCAAAAAACACACAAATTATTTGAGGAAATTTATAAATGCAAGCATAGGGTTAAATATGAGAGATTCACTAATTATGAGAATTTAGATACTGTTTTGTGGAACAATTAAAAAGTATTTAGAGAGCTCAAAGCTCTAAAATATTTATAAACAAAATTAAAGTAAAATATATAAGCTGATAAATAAAATATAATATACTCTAAAATTTCTAGGTTTAAAAATGTTTCATCAAATTTATGTTAACTTTTCAAGCTTTATCCTGGACTAAAATATTCAAGAGAAAAGAGAAAAAAAAAAAGTGGAGTTTTGCATGTCACTTTAAAACCTTGGGGAAAATTTAATATTAGCATCATTTAACTAAAATGGACTCACTAAAGCTTATTTATGCTCATGTTCCTAAAAGCTGATATATTTGTGATGGAAGTGCATTTTGGATTAGGTTCAGCCTGCTGAGGACCATTAAATCAAAACATACACAAACATCAACAACTAAAAAACAGAGTTCAGTGAACAAGAAATATAAAAGAGTATAAATAAAAATATTGCTGGGCGATTCGAGTTGCTTTCTTCCCCAAGGAGCAACAGACCTCCAAAAAATCCAAAATTACCTGAGACTTGCTCTAACAAACAATGCTAGAGAAAAAGTCTTTCCATTATGAATTATATGTTCCCCTCCATGAACACCCAGCTCTGTAGCCAGTCAAGTTAACATAGCAACTGAAATATAAACAATATGTGTTGGTTACACGGCTTCCTAGTGTAAAATTTAGCAGTAGGTTTCAAAGCTCGTCTTTCCTCGAAAGAGGGGGATAAAATCAAATACTCCCCTATAGCAAGGCTACAGATTATTTGTATAAGTTCAAGGACAAGGTTAAAATGTTAGACAAATATTAATTCCAGTTTTCTATATGCAGTGCACAGGTGCAACTTGAACAGCATATTATATGGTATAATCATTAAATTCATTCAACCAGGCCTTAGAGAGTTAAAAACATATATTCTGAGGAACAGGACTCCTCGGTCCAAAGGATGAGAATGAAACGGTGCAGAATATTTGTGTATCAAGGTGATTCCAGTTTCCAACTGGGAAAACAGGACTGTTAACACCCACGTCCCCTGACAACTGTCCAATTATGTATATCACACTTGGCCTACTGTTTGCAGTAGAAGTAATCAATAAAGGATGTGGTTGAGTGAACATAGATTTTGGTTGAACCAATGCATGAAAACTTAATCATTTACTCAGAGAGAAGAAATCAAATAGAGCAGATATGAAACAGCCACTGAGGGGTTTGTTGATTGTGCCACCAAGTTTGTGGGCCACAGATGAAAGTGATAAGGCAAATGGGATCAGTGACAGGAGAAAATGTAAAAAGCTATTCTTCATTCCATGCATTAATAGAAATGTTTTGATGTATTTTTTGGGGGGTCATTTTTTAGGAAATTTCACATGGAAGCCTGGATGTTTCATTTTAAAGAATATATGAAAATTACTAGGGCGTGTCGTTTCTCTCAAGCAAGGAGAAATTAATTTTCAGCTATGACAGAAAGGTAATTTTCACACTTGAAACTTTGTGCTGATTGATTTAAAGATCTCCACTGTGGAAAGTTTTCTAGGAAATAATTTAACTTGAATTCTCAAGAAAATTTGCAAATGCTATGGAATAAACCCAGAGACGTGCTGGTTGTGACAAAGGTATTTTGGATACATTTTTGTGGACTTTTCCCCCTTAGATTCTTCTTTTAAATAGTCATCCTTATTATGTTGAAGTGTTGTGGAATTTCAGTAAATGAATTATCTCAGTTAATAAATGAGGGTATATATACATATATATATAATATAATTACATATAATATGTGCATATAATATATATGTACAATTATATATGTATAATTGTAGATATATAATATGTAATTATAGATGTATAATATGTATATAATTCCATAAGGAAAATTGGGGGGTTCCCCCATGTAATTACTTGAACTAACGTAAGAATAATATTTACTTTGTAATTTCTCAACTCACTTTTTCTTTGTTTCATAGACCACAATTCTGGCTTTCATAGTAGCATCATAAGGCAATTTTAGTACATCAATTCTTTTTTTCACTAGTGTTCCAAGTAAGGGAGGGAACAGACACTATGAATCCTTATTTTCTGTTATGCTACTTAAACCTCCATACAGTTCATATTATTCAGAACAATAGCAAAAAGAGCCAAACCTGTTCACTACGAAAACCTTCCTCAGCAACGCCAGGCCTGGGTCTAGCATCACCAATGGGCATCTCAAAATCACCAAATCTTCTGTCTTGAGAGAATGTGGTGTGTTTTCCAATTGAGGGCTCAGTATAAATTCTAACTGTTTTAGAAGCTTCTAGCCTTAGAGCTTATTCACCTTTCATGCAACACTCAGCTGATGGCCTTAGACTCCCACTAATGCTAGACCTGGCTATACTGTTCCATTTCCTTTAAAGAGATAAAATATGTTTATAGAGATAGGGCTACCATTAGTGAAACTGGTGCAATTGCACAGGTTAGGAAAAAGAGATTTAGAGGTGATGCTAAGCTTCACACACAGCCTGATTTATTTCTCAGCTGCCGCCACCATAATTCCCTCTATTTTGGCTGTGTTCCAATTCTCACACATTGCTGCTAACCTGAGAAGGACAGTTTAGGGCTATGAAAGGAATAATACATATATACGTGTGTGCCTGTGTGTTTGAATGTGTGCACATGCATGTTTATTGAAGAATATCAAGCCTCCGAAGCAACATTTTCTAAAAATGATTGCAAAATTTATATTAAAGGATTTTACTAGTTAATGGACTTGAATAAAACTTCTCTGACATCCAGGGTGCTGTTGTCTACCTGTGTAAAATTTCTGGTTTTAAAACATTTGTCTGTCAATAGATCATGCTTTTGCGCTATTTTGCACAGATGTTGAAAGAATATGCCAGGCAACACTCCCCTGAGTGCTTCTCTGCAAACCATCAAGGCTGCAAAATGGCAGACTTGTACTGGAGCGCGTGACTTTCGAACACATTCCCACTATTGCCTAAGAAGAGGCATCCCCTGAGCTCTATTGTGCATTGTATAACATTATAAAATTAAGAACCCATGTCTACTACAGATCAAGGATTGCCTTATTGTACTTTAGTAGAAAGGAATTCTTACAAGTGGAATCAGTTTCATTTGGTGTAAAAGTGAAATGGGGATAAATCTTTTTGGTCCGTTATAATGTTCACCCTGAGAAAAATCTTTGGGCTGCTCAGAGTGTTGGAACAGAAGTGTCCCCATTCCTACCAAAAACAGCCCCAGCTTCCTGATCCATCAAATACTTCTTTATTCCTTCTTACTTCTAAACCCCAGAGAATACGTATGCAGCCAAATTAAAGCATTAGATTGTCTGGTTTTGTCAAAATTGACCAGATAGTCACTCAAGTTTTCCCTTGGCTTTGACTGCATAGACCAGGAATTCAAATCTCGGGGTGGAGACTAAAATGTTCCAGATAAGACACACAAGGTAAACGGGAGAACTGTTTGAAGCCAACCTCGTGTCTCCAGAAATTTCAAAAATAAAGACCATCAGTAACCAAAGGGGCATTCCATATTTGTTCTGGGACATAATAAGTGCTCAGCAAATGTTCATACAAGTTAATACTTTCCCCTGGAGTTTTATCTCTTCAGTTATTATGAGACACAGGGAAATGTTATTTTATAAATTTATTTTCCAAACAAGTTAAGTGACACATTTATACAACTGTACAGGCCTGAGCCAGTTTGTCATTGCAAAGCAAGATAAGGAATCAATCCAACCATGCTCTCCGGATTTGGGGCACTGGTAACAGCAGAATCAAGTAATTTAAGAACCCAAATGAAGAGGGCAAAAGAGCACAGTTGATTTGTTCCAAATGGACATTAAACTGAATACTTACCAGTCTCTTCTTTGTATTCAAGCATCTTCTTGGTCATTGATTTTAAGGTTACACTTTGAAGGGACCACAGGGTTGGCTGTCTAGGGACTACAGTCTGATTTTGGTGGGACCTCAGCACTTGCAGGTCTCTTATCTTCCTTACCCATCTCTGGCCCTGACATTCTCCAGAAAATGTCCATATTCTCCTTATAAGATGTGTTCCTAAGTCATTTTTCCATCAATGACTGTGTTTTATATGGTACTTTGTAGGGCCGCTTCCATTTCACTGGTATAGGTATTTTAAGCAGTGATTACTATATTAGTAATGGTACTTATGCAATGATTCCACTTTCAGCTGATTAGGCATTTAAACACTAAATGCCTTTCAAATAACAATTTTAAATTTTTTTAAACATTACCCTATATATGCTTGTTTATTCATTTACTTTTAGTACTGGGAATTGAATTCAGGGATGCTTTACCACTGAGCGACATTCCCTACCCTTTTTATTTTTTGTTTATGAGACAGAGCCTCACAAGTTGCTAAGTGGCTGAGGCTCACCTTGAACTTGCTATCCTCTTTCCTCAGCCTCCTGAGTCACTGGGATCACAGGTATGCATAACCATACCTGGCTGTATCCATTTACAATGAAATATAAATGAAAAGAAATTAGAACTTAACTCAATATTTATATTACTACTGCTAGTATTATTAAACAGCTGTATTTTGCATATAATATTCACAAAACCAAGATAGTAACTTAGATAAATTTTCTTATTGTTATTCTATCTTGGCTTAATACAATGAGTGAAGGGTAAGCCATAGGTTTTCCTTGGAAAACTATGTATCAGAAGTTGTTCTTGTACACTTTGATTAAATTTTGTTAGAGAAAATATTGGGAATATTGGTTTTGCAGACATGCTCCGAGGAGAGATGTCTCAATGGAGGAAGGGTGACTGAAACACAAATGCCTTAAAGAAGAGCCCTGGAAAGGTTATGGCAGCCACAGTTACTGAAGCGTACTAGAGAGCGCTCACTGCTTTCTTAACCTGGGAGATGTGACCTGATTTTTTTCCCCTTTCATTGAAGGTCATCACTGAACTTGCAGAAAAACGAAAAGAAAACAATTCAAAGGACGGATAGACAAAGAGGGTTTAGATGTGCCTTTTTAAATACAACACCGGTTTAAAATAACCTGGGATGAAAGGGTCAGTTAAGAAGGGCACTGCTTAAAATTTAAGCAGGCAGTAATGCATTGAAAGCGACAGACCTCAAACAATTTGAGTCTTTCACAGTCGAATGGATTCACAGTGACAGCGAGACAAGGATGTGCTTACTTACCTCTGTAGGACCTTGGCGATGGCTTCGTAGGCTCTGCCTAGGCTGAGATCATCATCCAGGTCTGTAGAGATTTTGCTGTAAGCGTTGAGGACCTATCAGCAAGAGAAATACATATTGAACATACAGCTCTGGCCAGATCCACTGATGTTCCCTTTCATAACAGAAAAGATTAAAATTAATAGCTGTTTTTAATGTCTCTATAAAATTTTTTTGCTTATTAAAAATTCATGTTGGCTTGGTTTATTTTTATCTATAGCATAACTTGTTTCATGGCAGTGTCTTGAAGAAGGACTTACTTTTGTAAAAAATAATTATGTCCTTACACCTTCCCAAATCTTCCAATTTATATAACTTAGGTGTGAATAAATAATTGAATGGGTTACAACATTATTTTAAAAGATGGGACTATTATCTAAGGTAATATAAGGCAGATTGTAATAGTCTACTATGGTAAGTTGAATATCACTTTTCTTTCTATAAATAGCTGTTTGAAAAGCATGAATTTAGGTGACAGGCCATTTCTATATCTATCATTTTATTAGACGCATATCTCACAGTGTGCACATGCATATAGTATACATTAAAATATTTCTTACAAATGCACTTCATTACCAACAATGCCTTCAATAATCAGAAGATTATAGCTGCCCAGTCAAACATATGATCTTAATTTAACAGTGACATCATCTGCATAGTATAATTTTCCTCTTTTCTATTTTTTGCCCCTTTTCAGTGGCTGGAAAGAAAAATACATATACAAATACAAAAAGGCATAAAGCAAAATCCCTTTTCTTCCTTCCTCCTTAATTGTAACTTGACCCAACCTATTACACAGATGAGGTCACAAGAAATCTCCAAAGACCTCTCTATGGAAATCCTTTTTGCACGTTTTCTAAGAAAGAATTAGTGGAAGTCATTTGATGGCATTTGAGAGAGGGAGTCAGTGTTCTTGTGGGGGCACAGATATGCCTTGTGTATTACTACCTGAATTAGGCTGGAAGGTTTAAGCATTAAGACAGGATTGATATTCCTCTTCACTTCCGTAAAGCTAATATTTGGGAAACAATTTCAGTGAGGTCATGGTGATATCTCATAAAATCTGGATTCTGTGTGCTTTACAAGTGATGGTTTATCATATGCTGATGCTAAAACTTACTCAGGGATACATAGTAAACCAAGGGTTTAATTCCTGATAAGCAAGTTCAAAAGTTTGATTGTTTTGGAACTTTTGATTGTTTTGGATTTTTGGACTTTAAAAATGCACTTAGTTTTTATTGACAAATACTAATTATAGGATTGGATGTGATGTTTTGACCTATGTGTACTTTGCGTAAAGACTCAGTCAAGCTAGTTGATGACCCACCACCTTTCCAAGTTGTCATTTTTTATGGTAAGAAAAGTAAAACTCTGACCTAACTTTTCTAAATCAGATGGAAAACTCCTTTGCCCAGCCAGCCACCTTAAGAAAACACCTTTTCAGATAATTTGTTTTAAAGCAATTTTGAAATATACAATACATTATTATTCACCTTGATTCCTATTTTCAGGTCTCTTAATAAAGTCTTGTTTAAACCTGAGAGTGTCCTTTTCAATCTGTCCCTCATAGTTGACAACATCCAGATTTAACTTCATGTGAGTTGACAGAGTCCTAGCTGAGGTAAGGGGCAGAACTCCTGAATTTTGTGAATTTGTAAGAGACTTCATTGAATCTGAGTACCAAACTATTAAGGAAGGAACTTTCTAGTGCCTATTTTTTTTTTATTTTGGTTCACATATTTTAAATGACATTCTGGAAACTAAAAAAGTTGAATTTTATCATATCTGGTGCCCAAAATAGTTGATTTGTTTTTTTCCACAATTACGATTACCATGTCCCAGTAAGATTAGACAGAGATTTTGCATAGATGAGAATGTGCTTGTATCAAGGCATCCCTGTGGTACAGGCAGTAACTGAGACAGGTTACCCATGTTGGAAATCTTATTGAGCGTCACCTGACAACAAAATGAGAAGGATATCTGTCTGGCTATCTATCTATCTATCTGTCTGTCTGTCTATCTAACTATCCATCATCTATTCATCCATACGTCCACACATCCATACATCTGTCTGAAAGAGAGTAGAAAAGTATCCTTATTCTCCTAGAAGATTAAGAATTTAAATTGTATCAAAATAAATTTTGTGCCTAAGCTTAAACTTCTTTAAGGGACTCATAGAAAGACAAAATTAAGTCTAACAACATCAAGCACCTGATTGCTTTCTTTCCTTTTCAATGCTTAAGACCACCAGTTATGAGGGTACCTTGGAGCAGAAGAAAATGAAGGGTTTGTTATCTCTCTTTCTGCCTTCATTTGTTTTCCTAATTCTCTTCTGTTTTCTTTTGGGGGGGTGCTACTGGGGATTGAACTCAGGAGCACTTGACCACTGAACCACATCCCCAGCCCTATCTTGTATTTTATTTAGAGATAGGGTCTCACTGAGTTGTTTACTGCTTCACTTTTGCTGAGGATGGTTTTGAACTCTCAATCCTCTTGTCTCAGCCTCCCTAGCTGCTGAAATGATAGGTGTGTACCACTGCACCCAGCTTGTTTTTCTATTTATGACCTTTCTGCAATTTCTTTCCTGTCTGTCCTTCATTTATAAATAAATAAATAAATAAATAAATAAATAAATAAATAAATAAATAATTCCAGCAATCATGGCCTTAAGTTCACTTCCACAGCAGATACTCACTTTAAACCACTATGGTGATACCATTCCAGACCTAACTTTTCCAAATCAGATGGATAACTCCTCTGCCCAGCCAGCCACCCTAAGAAAACACCATTTCATATAATTTAAAAACTTTTAAAGATAATTTGTATAGGCATATGTAATTGTAGGAAGGTAGACAG
The DNA here is from genome assembly GCA_020662805.1 of Glaucomys volans. Classification (NCBI taxonomy): domain Eukaryota; kingdom Metazoa; phylum Chordata; class Mammalia; order Rodentia; family Sciuridae; genus Glaucomys; species Glaucomys volans. The sequence goes on along the minus strand of JAJEJO010002956.1, from coordinate 159,770 downwards.
AGAGATCCTGTATACCTTTCCCCAAGTTTTCCCCACTGATAAACACTTACAAAATTTATAATAGTAATATATAGCAACCAGGAATTGACACTAGTGTAATGTAGTAATGCACTTGTTCAGATTTTACCAATTTTGCATGTAAGTGTGTGTTTTATGTATTTTATCACAAGCATATATTTGTGCAACCACCACCACAATTAAGATACAGAAAAATCCCATCACTACAAGAATTCTTCATGCTATTCTGCTCCAATTCATTTCTCATTTGCTGCCTAGAAGAGAAAAAGAACTATTTTTCTTCTCTCCTTTATCTTGGAAAACATTCTGAAATCTTCGGCATCTCTCCACTACTCTTTTGGTGCACCTCCTCTAGCTTGGGTGTTTGCACTTCCCCAGAGAATGTCTTCTGCTTTCTGAAAAAAAGCAGTTGATTAAACTAATTCATACTTCCATGTGAATGACTCAATGGTCACTAACTCTGCCAGAGAAAGTTGCAGTTTCAAAAAGTCAAAGTTTGCTTGTCCCCCAAACTTCTTGGTGGTATTTTATGCATGCTAACAAAGTGAAATGAAACAATTCAGATTGTATGTGGCAGGATACTGTGGGACAAAGGTTTAAAAAGGTCAGATTTGTCTTCAGACATGATCTCTTAAGCAAGTACTGGTTTCCATAATTCCCTCCCTCCCTCCTTCCCTTCTCATCTACTTCTGTATCTTTGGGTTTTCTAAAGCCACATGTGCTTCTCCATGTGTTTTCAATCATGGTAGGAGGGAAAGTATGGGAAAGGGAAAGAGGGGAACGTGCCACAGCAGATGTAATACCTGTAAAGCTAACTTCATTTGTTAGCTTCAATGAACACTACGTTCATTTGTTCTAGTTATTGTTTTCTTCATAATGCTGGAACTTTGAAGACCTCTTCTGGTACATTCCGTTAGATGTCATGGCTAGGTTAAAATGATATCTCTGCTCTTAATGACCTTACAAAGGAATAAGACTTAGAGTCTCTGACATTATATTGCCCTGAATTCTGTATCAAGGGCTGAAAACTTAGTCCAAGGACATTAAGTCATTACACAAGCACTGAATATCTTTCAGGGGTTAAACATTGTTCTAGGTGCTATGGACACAGTGGTCAATAATGCACAGCCCCTTGTCCAGTGCAGCCTGCACTGTATCTGGGCAACAGGGAGACAGTTGGTAATGAAGAAACAAATGAATAAATTCCAGGTGGTTATGAACTAGGAGGAAACTGCAACCAGGAGAGGCTTCATATGAGAAAAGAAACTCAATCTGCATTTTAAAGGAATGATAGGAATTGAGTCAGTAGTTGGGAAAGGGGCAAATATTTGGAGATGAGAGAGAGAGAGAGAGAGAGAGAGAGAGAAAAGTTTTACCAGGACACATAGAAGTAGCAATATCCAAAGGAAAAGTTTGCTTTAAAGTTCATTAGTTTTGTAATGTGCACCAAATAATCACAGTTAAAATTGATAATATTAAGTGAGAATTTCCAAACTGCAATTTATCTTTTTGATTACAAAAAAGGAATTTGATTATTGTTGGGAAGGGAAGGCAGGTCTATCATTTTTGGTGCTTTCACATGAAAGTAGTCCTTTTCAAGACTATTTATATATATATATTATGTAATATATATTATAAATATATACACATTTTATATATAATATATATGATGTATATGTATATATATATTTGCCTTTTTACTTTCAGGGCAGCTCAATGTGCTTGGCTAAAGTGTATCAAATTCAAGATGGTGCAGTTAGCTGCCTTGTTCCCCATTATTCCATGTTTCCACAATTTTATGCAGCTGTTCCCCTTCCTAGGCAAAGGAGAGGAATACTTTTCTTTCTCCCCTTGGCATATCAATGAGCACGCACAAGCTCAAGCAAATACTACCAGATTACACAGAACAGTGACATCAAGTTTAAATGGATCGTCTGGCCCTGATTGGTGACCCTCACCACTGCTGACTCTATGGGAAAATAACTGATAGAAACCATCACAGGAAAGGACTCCAAGAATCGAACCCATTGCAGATGGGAATTTTGTAATCGCGCAAAAATTTCAGTGATCTCCAGTCCTTCTTTTGCTTTGCATTTTTGGTATTTTTTCCTCTTTTTTCTCCTTTCCCCACTTGCCTCCACTCCCCCACAGCTTTTTCTTCCTTAGTTGATTCAGTATCTGAATCAGTAGGGTCTCCCACTTGAAGGGCATAAACCAGGCTTCCAAAGGCCCTTTTGAGCTAGTGAATCAAATCTCCCTCTAGGTGTTCAAATTTTCTTCAAATATCAGGGGGTTTTGGCAGGTCAACTACTGAGCTGAGTGACGTGTGTCAAGTTGCTTCATCTCGCAGAGACTATTTCCTTGAGTGTAAAATGGAAATTAATAAATTTACCTTGAAGTGATAAAGTTACGAAGTTCCAATAAGATGTGGTATTTAAAACTACTTACTAAGAACTTGAATGAAGCAGCTGCATTCATAAACTAGTGCTTATCTAACCTAGTTCTTGCAAAGGGGTTATTTTGCCCCATGCTAGATGATATTTGGCAATCTGGAGATATTTTAGGTTGTTATGTTCGGGACGTGGGTGCTACTGGCATCTGGAGGGTCAAGATCAGGGTTGGTGTTAAACGCCTTCCAATGCACACCACATACCCCATTTTATTCGCCATGAAATCTGAGTACAGCCACTGTTGAGGAGGCTGAGTTAGCCTTCGCTTGAACAATTTTCGTGATCGGACACTATTCCCTTGAGAGGCTGGTCACTCAATTGCTTGGGAGCTACATGAGAAAACTATTGGTTAAGCTGAGGCAAAATCTGTAACTCCCACCTGCTAGCCAAGATTGTGTTTTGTGATGCAACAAGATAAATCCATCCATTTTCAGGTGATGGTCCTTCCACTAGTAAAAGATGGCCATTTTCCCTTCCTACTGTCCTCACCTAAACTTATAAAGTCATGCAGGATGATTTAATTAATTAAATTTAGTTAATGAAGAAGTAAGAGAGCATGGGTCCCCTGCAGCTTAGTCACATCTGAATGCTTGATTTCTGGTTCTGTCCACAAGTCTAAGAGTACTAAAAGAGTCTAAATAAACCCACCCAGACCAAAAAGTTGTCTGTAAAACCATAAAGGGCATCCATCAGATTTGTCTGTAAATGAGAAGTTATTGCCTAGGGTACCTTTTTTTTTTTTTTTCCCTTTGGTACTGGGGATTGAACCCAGGGGCACTCGATCACTGAGCCACATCCCCAACCCTATTTTTTATTTTTTATTTACAGACAGAGTCTCACTGAGTTTCTTAGGGTCTCGCTAAATTGCTGAGGCTGGCTTTGAACTCATGATCCTCCTGCCTAAGCCTTCCAAGGGCTGGGATTACAAGTGTGTGCCACCGCGCCCGGCTTAGAGTACATTTTTTTTTTAAACTTCTTTTCTCTTTTTTTCCCCATAAAAAGGGTAACACAGCTAACGTTTTGTTATACACAGACCTTAAATCGTGCCATTTCATAACCAAAGTTCAGCCCTGCTCTTCATACAGTGCCTTATTTTGAGGAAAAAGGTCAATGGGAGATTTATACTTGTGCAATAAGAAACACAGAAATAAAAAAAATGTATCAAGGTGGGCATCTTGAGCTTGAAATCATTGTCAAATCTTATTGGAAATACATTTATTCTGATTTCTGGCAATCTAGCCCCCTTTAGCCATTTCACAGTTGGTGAGCAGAAAGGATGTTTCTGCCTCATTTACAGTGTCTGAACATGATTCAGACAATCAACTGCAACATTAGTCAAAGAAATCAGTAGCTAATGGTTTCTGACAAGCACTGCAGTAGCAGGCGGAGGACCAGACTGGGCAGCAAGCGCATTCAGGGGTATTTTCCTGGAGCCAGCAGTCGGCACTGGTGGAAGATGACACAAGCGGGGCTCTCACATCACTTGAGGCTCTATGCACCTTCATGAAAAGGCATAGATTCTGATATTCAATAAATACAGTCAGTCTTTTGTACAAAAATGTGATCCTGAATGAACACACAGTTCTTGATGTGCAACTGTAATAAACGATAATACACAAAAGTAGTGAAATATTTTGCATTCTGCTGAAACCAACTTCTGAAGTTGGGAGTAGTCTATTCTTACTGTTATTAATATTGATCATTCCCAACTTGTACTCTTTCTCCCTGAAATCCATTACTCATCATTTAGGTCATCTGCCACACATTGACTGCTTACATTGCCCCGCACATAAAGTGGAGGCTTAATGGTCTAGGCAGAAAGGACTGAGTGTTAAAAAACGAGTACTGGTTTCTCATCTGTCACAAGCTCATTGCGTGGCTTCCAATGAGTCACTTGGTCACCTTGTGCTCCAGTTTTTAAGTCTGGAAGATGAGGGGGTTGGATCAGACAGTTTAGAACTCTACTTTTCAAAAACATGATTTGGATTTTAGGACCCTCTATTGATATATTTAGCAACTTAAGATATGCCTTATTTGTTTTTAATAATTTATCTTTCGTTTAAAAACTCCTGAGCAGTTTGTCTCTTTAAACTTTTTTTAAGAGACAAAATGATGAATCATTTCAACTCCATTGAAAGTTTACTTTCTTACTAGAACCTCATTCGAGGAGTCTTGCATGCTCTTAAAGAACTGCTTTTGAAAAAAATGCCACTACATCAAAGTAGATGATAGTAAGGAGAGCTGAATCGACATTGATATTTGGTTAATATTAAGTAGCAATTAATACCATGATCAGTGCTGTTCAAAAGCTGCAAATTGTTATTGTGTGGTCAGAAATATTTAAGAATTGAATGAAAATTCAAGGTTACCTTCACATTTTATAGCTTGAATTAGAATTGCTAATTAATCTTACCCATACTACAGGCTTACAGAGCATTTTCAACAGCTCTAAGTATAGAAATTACCTCAGAAAATTTCTAAGAATCCTCTTTCACCTAAAACTCTCTCTCTCTACACATCCCATATACAGATGACTCTCAGACCTCAAAATAATGAGACAGAATTCCACATACAGTTAAGAAATGAAAGTTTTCCTCAAAAGTAAATTGGGACACATTGCTCAAAAATGTCATTTCCACAATTGGTCATTACAGTTCTGTACCATGTTAACGAGAGACATATTTCTGAAGAATTTTTATTCTAATTCTCCATTGTTACTTTCTACACTGTAAATCTGAAAGCAGGGAAATATTTGTCTTGTATAGCCCAGTTATTATGAGAATTATATTCACAGCTCCTCAAAGGAAAAAACCTTCCCTGACCTTCACCACTACTGAAGAAACCCACTGGAGGCTTTGTTTTGTGATCTGCTAGGAGGACCTTGACCAAAGGGGAGTCAATCTGGGGGAAGTCCAGTGATCTGTGGTGTGGCCTAATATAAAAAGTTCTGTTCAATTACACTTGGTGTGACTCGGCACCATGTACAGCCAGAGGAATGAGAAGTTCTGCTCCATTTGTGTACAACCTGTGAAAATGCATTCTACTGTCATGTATAACCAATTGGAATACATTTAAAATATTTTTTTAAAAGTCTGTTCAGTGGAATATGAGAGTATTGAATTTCAGCATGTGCTCTGAAGAAATTCAGACCAGCTGAGCAGTTAGGAATGACAGAAGTGAGAAGGTACTTAAGGATGAATGAATGTCTAGGGACTCATCAAGGTCGTGTCAAAAGAGCCAATCAGCTGAGCAGGTGGCAAGAAAGCCCAGCCCCTTGCTTTGCACAGTTCTTCCAGTTCCCAGGAATCTTTTCGGACTCTGTGAGGCCTGCTCTCTGCTACTCCTGGGGATTCCTAGGCTCATGGCCTGCCCATTGCCACGGGCATCCTTACACTCATCTCTCGTACTTGACATAATCTGAATGGATCGCTTTCTTGGGCCTAAGGAATAAAACTGAGAAGCACTGAGAGATAAAACAGCTGTCTAAGCCAGCGTGGCAAGTGAGCTACTCCAGTCCTGTCCCTCTCCATGTTTATCAGTGAAAAACAATACAAGCCGATTCTTTCCATGGCAAGAGAAATAAGCCAGTAGATACAGGCAATTTCATTATCAGAATAAGAAAAAATAAATTTAAAAAAAGCTTGTCTGTTTGTGTTTGTTTTAAGCTAAGAGATCTCAAACTCCACTTGGTTGTGTTTCTATGAGCATGATAAATGATCCCATTAAACCTGTGATAAAATTACCAATAATATCAGATCTCTGTTGTGTATGCAAACTGAAAGGAGTGGCAGCAAACTGAACCAAATGAAGTGCCCATCAGACCTAATTCAATCAAATGTACGTTGTCACTCACTGGGCTCACGCAGAAATGTCAACACTTGCCACTTGTTAGAAGGTGCAGGACTCTGGGTGCCTCACTCCAGCCAGTCAGACCTCTGGTTGTTGGAAAGGACTGCAGTTCCCTCTGCCTCCTTGGGCCTTGGACTTGCAGATCCCCATTCTCCCTTCATTCCTGACTCCCCCCGGGCTTGTGCACAGGCACACCCACACCCACCCTGCTCCTCTGTTTGATTTGAGCATTTACCGCATTGTCATGTGTATATATTTATTAATGTTTGACCCTTTCCAATAGATGGTAAGTGCCATGGGGAGAAGGGCCGTATCTGCCTCACTATCCCTTGCACCCCTAGCTGCTAGTCTTATGGACACACTGAACTAATGTGGCAGAGCCCTTGGAAGGTACCAGTAGTGAAGGACCCTAGAAACATTAATAAACTATAATAAGTTATTGTATATATTGGCTTTTGCCTTTGTCTCACTCAGTAAAGGGGAAAAAATGACACTTTGTAATTATGATAAATGAAAAGTGTGTGGATATTTTTAGTCCACAGCTGGCTTTAAGAGTTTAAGTATCAGGAAACAAGCCAGATTCCTAGAGGAAGATAGAAATGAAATTTCAAAATGTAAAGTCTGTTTTGTCTACTCATATTCTTAGGTAAAAGTTTCCCCATTGTGAGTCCAGGCTAAGGGTTAGGACAGGTGGATCAGAGACTGGCACTTTACAAGACTAGTCCTGGTATCCTGTGGAATGGGTCTTCCCAGGTGTGAATGGAACAAAAAACCTTTCTTTCTCTTCCTTTTACTCTAGGACAATGAGAGCAAAAACAGTTTCTGTCTTCACAGGGAGCAAACTGAGGCAGAGGAGTATGCTGTGAAAGGTCACTAGCAAGGGGACAAGTCCATTCCCTCAGCGTCCCTCTCCCAGTAGCACGCATCCACCTTCCTCCATTGGTCACCTTGAACTGAATGGCCTCTGGCTCACAGGAAAGGTTCTGGGAGTGTTCCTCATTCGTGAATGACTATCTATCTAGCAGTTTTAATAAGCACAAATACTGTGAATATTTCTATATTCCTGCATGAATCGATTACCACAAGGAGATTTGTCTGTCCCCTGGCAGGAAAGCCATCATCTATTTATAATCCCTTTTAAGGGTTTCTTTCCCATTGGAGGCAGGATTCAATAAAATTTCACTCTGATTTCCCTTTCTCAGAAATCCAGGAAAGCCCTGAAAACACATTTTGAGCATATTCTCTGTACAGTGTGATATCCTCTCGGCCACAGGCCATTATTCCTATAAACTCCGTAAACCCTAATTTAGATACATGGTGTCATGCTTTCTTATCAGGCTGTGTGAACGTGTTTCTTTAAAATAAAACATGGTAGAAAAGGCCTCATCTGAACGCTTCCACACAGGGGAGCTGGTCTGCTACCCTCTCACGGTGAGAAAAGAGACAAGAAAACAATCTATGAGTCATTTCCTTTCTGACAGGAGCGACAATGACTGGGAATGGGGCACTGCCAAGAGCTTTTATCAAGTAGCTTATAACTACTGGTAATAAGTATAAATAATGAATGGCTGGAGTCTTAGGGGAAACAGTGGCAATTCAAAACAATTTTTGGTACTTCCGATGGGGCTCTGCTAGTCTTGGAATTCCCTGGCTCCCCAGTAGAGTTTTGGCCTGACAATAAACAACGGTTTAGTACTTTATCTAATCCCAGCCAGGAGGTGAGTTCAACAGCAAGCTTTTGCAGATGTTCACATCCAATAATCTATCCATAATTGATGAAACAGGGAGGTCAGATGTAATGGCTGCTGCTACTCCAGCAACAAATAAATGGTTATTGACAAAACAAGCCAGTGTGGCGCAGAGCTCTGAGCAGTGACAGGCGGGAGACGGTGCTGAGGCAGAGGCGGGGAGGACCGAGGGGCTCTTCATCTTGAGATCTGGTTCAGCGAGCCCTGTGGCAGAAGGGCCACACTGACACATAAGCAGATGGAGGCGACTTGTCAAGGAGCAGGGAGGTTGCTGACGTACAGAAAGAAGACGAAGACAGGCCGAGGAGGAGAGGAGAATGATGAGCGAGCCCTGGACAAGGCTGGGGACCTGAGTAAGTACAAATGCATGAACAGCTCAGAAGTGCCTTTGAATGCTTGCACCGTGATCCAGATGTCTCGGCTGCTTTTATCACGCAGCGTGTCTCCACTCGACTATCTGGCTGTCAAACTGTGCAGTCGGATGACTCCAAGCCAAAGTGGATGATGCATGGGACGCCTCGGTGCCCAAAGCCTCCCACTGAGGAACACTCACGGGCACTCTGTTTAGTACTGTGGCCTGTGCATACTTTCCCCATCCCTATGTATTAAATAAAATCTGTGAAAATCACTGGTGCCATTTTAAGAATATTTTCAGATAAGCCAAAGATGCAAAATTGTGAAGCTGGGAAATTTCTCAAGACTAGAACTAACCCTGAAATACATGCTGCTTAAAATCAAATTTACTGCAAAGGAATGTGAGTGGGAGGCAAAGTTTTCCTTAATAATAAAAAACAAACACTGCACTTTATTCACCTCAACCTATGCAAACAGAATAATAAAGCATTAATCGAGTATATTTTTATTGACTGAATAAAATTTAAGCTATTCAAACATAAATAAGCAACTGAACTCCTACACTTCCATTCCAATGCAAAAAATATAATGTTTGTACACAGTTTACTAGGTAATATTATAAGATGAAGAATGGAAGAATGAAATGGTGGTTATTATTGCTATAGGTAGTCATAAAGAGGCATAGGACAGAGAAGTTTTAAATATTAATATTCTCAAAATCACTTAAATCAATTTAACACTCTTTAGTGGTTTATTTAGAAGTGTGATTTATTTTATTCTTTGCAACCAATGCCTTTGATCAGCTCTGGAAATAACATACAAGATAAAAATAAAATGGCAAAACAAATTGCTGTTAACGTTCTTAAAGTAAGCTTTAGGTTTTATAACATAAACTAGAAAATTACCATTATATTTGGCATTTTAAAATTATTTATCAATACTTAGAAATTGAGAATTATAGAGCCCAGAAGGAATTACAGAGATTATTTCTGGAATAACTTGCCAGTGATCCTTCCCATGCCATCCTTCCAGCTGGGTCCCCCATTCAGTGACAGAGCTGCCTCAGTGCCCCTGGGGCCATTTCTCTTCCTGTTCTACTGGGGCAGAGGCTGGCCTCACCACAGTTTGCCATGGATCATATTCTGATTGCTAACCTTTGTTAAAGTGACTGGACTTTTTCCCTGCCCCTTGACACCAAGCCCCCAACATGTGTCCCAGCCCATGGGACAGTCTTATGCTTCTTGCTTGAGTGTCTGTCTCACTGCCTAGTCAGGTCCCTACTTACTGGGCGTCTGGAGACCCACCTTGCTGCCACCAACATGCTTGGGTGAGAAATCCCTGGAGCCCCAGTCGTTATGGCTTGTGCTTGTCACTTACCAATGGCAGTCACTACCATTTATTGAGCAAGACCTACATGTGAAGAGTGCTTTATGTTCATAGTGCATTTCATTGTCACAGAGCCCTTGGGATAAATATTAATATTGCCAAAGTACAAATGAGAGAAATAAACTGCAGAGAGGTTGAGCCACTTCCTCTAAGATACACGGTCAACTGGTGGAGGAGAACAACATTTTAAGTGGGTTTATTGGCCTTCAGAGCCCTGTGTTATGCACTGGAGGAGCCTGGCTGCTGTCTCATTCCCAGAGTTCATGCTGACCTTGACCTTCACTTCCAGCCTGCCACCTCCTGCCTCAGTTGCCAAGAGCTACTCTCCATTCCCCTACAGTGACATCCATTGTAGCCCAGTGTCTTCTAGTGCTCTGCATGTCACCCTTAGGCCTGCCTGGTCATAGTGTGGCCTGTTACCAGTTGCTACCCTTTCATCACACAGCTTAATTGTGACAGATAATGAGAACCGATACTAAATATTTTTTTATGACATTCTTTGCCTTCAACGAACATTCTTTAAATCAGAAAAAAGTGCCTTGCTTTTTAACAGCCTACAAGGCCCTCTATGGCCTACTCCTTAGCTTCTGGCTTCAGTTTCTATCTCTTCTTCTCTGTTGCTTCTTGGCAGGTCCCCTGGCCTCAGCCCCCAGACACACTGCCACTTAGCGTCCAGCACTGACCATTCCTTCTGCCTGGAATGTACTTCCCTCATAGGCTACTCTCTCACTGGCTGCCAGTCTTTCTTCAAATGTCAACCTCTCCAGGAAGCCTTCTTTGGTCATCTATTTAAAATTCCCTCCAACTTGCCACTGATGTGATTCTCCCGAGTCATCCTTCTGCTATAATTTTTCTACAAAGCTTAATTGTTATCTAACATGTTATGTAATTTGCTGGTTTGTTACATTTAATCTTTGTTGTCTCTTTCTCCAATGGGCTGGAAGCTCCATGGGGACAAAAAGCTTCGTCCATTTGTTATTGGTGTGTTCCAAGTGCCTAAAATGGGCCTTGGCAATAGATGCTCCAAAACTATGTTCTGGATGAGCAACACAGATGGTTCTTCAGACTACACATAATAATTAATTTAGTCTTCTCAACACCCCATGAGTAGGCATTATTATTATTTTTACCTTTTTTCAAAGGTGGGAAGACATTCAGATAAACATACAGATAGCCACTGGGCCAAGGTCATAGGACAGTGAGTGGTTATAAGAGGCCTTGAACCCAGGTGGTCTCCTTTCAGAACCAGTGCTCTTATTCTGCCCACTCTCCCACCTCATTGCCAAAGTGCTGCCTAATAAGGCACCATGCAGGCCAGGCTCCAGGCTTCCGGACCTTTTTGGTAGAGGTTGTCTTGTTGCCAATGGATCAACATTGGAACAATGGTGGCAAGCAGCAATGTCATTTGGAGAACTGAACAAAGTTTAATGACTGGTCCACAGCCAAAAAGCATGGTAGAGTCACCAGAGCCCAGGGGTCCAATTCCCCATTTGGTGGTCTTTTCTGGTGCTCTTAAAACCAATTTTGAAGATTATGATGATTGCCTGGATAGTACTTCCCCATTCCCACGTTATCTATTACAATAAACAATTAAAAAGTAATTTTGGCTTTGGAATCTTGTAACAAATATTAATGTTCATTTACATAATATTTTTAAATGAAAATGTTTATTTTTAATATCTATGATATTATAAACGTATAAAATGCACATAATAAACACTTGCTCTGCTGTAAGCTAATATAAGCTCATAGGGAAAATGAATATGTTTAATTAAATTTAGGAAAAATGTATAGTTAAATCATTTGCAGTACAATAATAAGGACCAATAAACCATTATCTCTTTACTATTCCACTGGAATTTTCATCAACATGCTATATTAATAAATATCATCTTCATTTTACAAAGCAGGGGGTACTAAGAGAGTTGTTGATGATCTGATATGTCAGCAGGAGAAGCAGAAATAGCACAATCCTTGTGCTGACCCAGGAAATTATACTTTCACTATTCTCTAATAGTCAGTAGCATCTATGCCAGATGGTTCTGAGTGTTTTCTATATATCAACTGTTTACAGTTCACATATGAGGTGTCCCCCAAAAGCTCATGTGTAAGACAATGCAAGAATTGTTTGGAGATTACTAGGGATGCTCCTTTGGCTCTTATACTTTGTCCTTGGTGAACAGGGTTCTCTCTCTCTCTCTCTCTCTCTCTCTCTCTCTCTCTCTCTCTCTCTCTCTCTCCCCCCTCTCTTTCCGTTTTTCCCTGTCTGAGCAGCTTCCTCCACCGTACCCTTCCTCCATGGTGTTCTGCTTCACCTCAGGCCCAGAGCTATGGACTCAGCTGATCATGGGCTGAACCTCTGAACCATTAACCCAAATGAACTTTCTCTCCCATACGTTGTTCTTGCTAGGTCTCTGGGTCACAGGAACACAGAAGCTGACTAAACCACAAACTCACATTATCTCCACCACCACCCTGAGTTAGATACTCGTGCAATCCTCATGCTGCAGGTGGGGAAACAGGCACAGGAGAGGTTCCTTAGCCCATTTAAGGTCACAGGGTTAGAAGAGGCAGAATTTTGAGTCAGATATTGCAACTCCACATGCCAAGCTACATCATTTTGTGTTAACGGTTGAGATAGCAACAGAGAAAATTAAGACCTACAGGAAGGACCCTGCCCTCTTCCTCCCATTTCTTTCTTTTTTTAAAAAATATTTTTAGATGTCTATAGATCTTTATTTAATTAATTTATTTATATGTGGTGCTGAGAATCAAACCCAGTACCTCACACATGCTAGGCAAGTGCTCCGCCACTGAGCCAATACACAGCCTCTCCCATTTCTTTTTATTGAAAATTATACACCTTCTCCCTTACCAGATTTTTCAGATGAAAATCTAACAATTACCACTTTTCACGTGCTCTTTCCCTTGCATTTCCTAAGAGTTAACAGTGCACAGCAAATTTGCAAGAGGAGCAAGAGCCTGGCTGGGGTTGTGGGAATAACAGGCTGAATACTCTGCTTTTGAAAAAGAGTCCTATTACTTTTTCTGTTGAAGAGAGTATTAATTTACTCTAGAGGTGTACATCTAGAAAAACATCTAGAGAAAACAAGGCAAATGCAGCTGAGCCCTTAAGTCATAACAAATGAATCCACCCACACTAACGCCATTTTCTAAGCTAAGGGAAAGAAAGTGGGAGATGGAAATGAGAAACAGAAAGTGAGTATTCCTGACCTCTTCCTGGGGAAGCTACAAAGCAGTGAGTCATGGCGAGCCAGACACCACTCACTTTGGAAATAGGTTTCTGTGCCCATTTGCTCTTCCCCGAACTCTGTTGATTCTCAACTGGCCCAGCAACAGAGAGGTTTTTTCTGTCCAGAGAAATAACAATTTCCACGGAAAATAATTTCTACTGGACAAGGATAACAAAATGTTTACACCAATAAGTACCTCATTAAGCAAAACAGATGGAGAATGTTATTAAAAATTTATATGGGAGATTTGTGATGAGATTCAACAAATGACTTTAAAATCATCCTACTGACAACTCTGCCAGTTCCCACAGCAATAGCAGTTAGAGACCTGGGCTCCAGGCTTGGCTCTGAACTTGGTGGCGTTGTGACCACTGGCAGGCTATATAATGTAAGCCTCAGCATTCTCCTCTTCAAATGGCCTCTCCCCCAGTAAGCCCCACCCAGCTAGCACCACTCCCCAACATTCATACTCCCACCAGAAGTCATCTTTAAATTCTTTCATTACTGGCTAAGCCCTTAATAATTTTCTTTAATGTTTTGTGTTGAGATGAGGCTGCTGAAATGACTAACTGCTACAATCAATCCTCCACTGAAGATTTTTACTATGAGCAGTCTATAGAAAACCTACTGAAAACATCAATTAAAATATTTAAATTTTAATGGAATGGAAAGAAATAATGGTTTACTTTTTAAATAGTTTTCCCTTTTCTTTAATAGAAAATCAATAAATGTTAACTGTAGAAAATGTTAGGAATACAGATTCCATCGCCCCCACCCCAATAGGAAATTAAAGTCATTCATTATTTCAACTTCAGTGAAAATAATTTGGTGTGTGTTTTTATATATATTTATACATTATATGTGTATATATGTGCTTGCATATATGCATATACAAGTAGGGTCATAAAGTAAATTGTTTCGTAACCTGATTGTTTTTGCTCAATATATCAGTATTCTTTTTATTGTTATAAAATAATTACTTAATGTATGATTTCTACTGTCTGTGTTGCATTTTATCATAAGATGCTCAACATTGCTTTAATCAATTTGCTCTTGTTTTACATTTATTTTACTTCCTTTTGTTTTTCACCATTATAAACAGTGTTTATAAAGGTGCATACAAGGACGACAGTTAAATCTCTGTATATATTAGTAACTACTATGCAAACAATATTGTAGCAAATATTTGAATGCACTAATAATGATTTCCTTAGGTAAATTCTGAAATGAGTCATTCCTGAGTCAAAAGATAAGTAAAATTGTAAACCTTCTTAACACAAAAAGTGTTTATTGAATGCTTACTAAGTGCTAGAAACGTGACTTCTTTATCTCATTCAATCCTCACAGTAACTTTATCATCCCATTTTACAGGTGTGGAAAAGAAAGAAGCTTGGAAGCCACATGATCTGCAGGAGCATAGAAAACCCCTTCATCTCCCTCTCATCCCCTCTGCAGCCACAGGATGGCCAGGCCAGTCCCTGGGCCAGTCTGATGGCTGGGCTCATTAAAGCCTGGAATTCCAGGGAATTAGGGTCCTGGGAGGAGCTTTCAACCAAGGAAGGATGAAAGTGGGTGGGTAATACACCAGCTTCCTTGTCTCTTCATTGGAATGCTCAGTTTGTTTTTATAGTGTTTCCAGAATGTTCCAGCATGGCTGTGCACCATTGGCCCACTGGCTGGGTACCACACTTTCTGTTGGCTTCCTTCCTCTGTCTGCCTCTCCTACTGGTTGACTTCCTTCCAAATAAGCTACTTATACTCAAATCCATGTCTGGAAATTGCCTTCTGGCTAAGCCCACACTATGACATAGAGTTTGTTAGTTCAAGAGTATAAAAAAGCTCACTTTTCACAGACCACAAATTTGAATGGACTCAAAGAATGTCTTGAAAAATTTCACAAAATGTCTGAAAATGCACGTTTCACTAAGAATCATGTGATACCTTCAGACTTCAATCAAAAGTATTTTGTGATTATTTATTTTGAAACTCTGACACAGAATTGATTTTAGCTATACTCCTTACAGAAGGGCACATTTTTATCATTGGTCTGTGTCTGTCCCTTCAATAATTAAAAAATAAATTTAAAAACCAACCTAATCCCATAACCACATCCTGGGTCTTGCAGGTGCCATGCCTCCCCATGCCTCCCCTTTTGCAGCTCCTAGATCAACGTGCACTAACAGCTGTGCCATCGCCTCTAGGTCTGTCATACAATTAGTCTTGTGATGAGCTTACGCAGGTTGCTTTATTGCTCCAGAGAACATTTTCCCATGTTAGGCCTTGAACTTCAAGGAGTATACATGCATTATGTTCCATATGTCACTAGTCGATACAGTTGATAAGAGTACTCAATTTTCAGTTCTCAAAGTTCATTCTCTTTGGAATGAACCAAATAAAAACTATTATCTTTCTATTGATTTGCCCACAAAATGAATACCAGAAGTTTTTGAGCTGTTTCTTAAAATGGGAATGACTGGAGAAAAACCTTCAGCAACTTTTCCAAGAGCTATTATAGCTGCAATTTCCTTTTTTAATGAATATATTAGATCATCAGGATGCTTTGGTTCAAGTGGTATTTCTAGATCTCAACAGAATCTAAAACCAGCTTTCACATTTTAAAAAATCAATGGGTTTTATTACTAAAAAATGCATGTTTATATTAATTTAGGCTGTGAACTTTCACCCTGTCATAAAACATCTCATTACCATGTAAGTCGGTGAACTATAAATTTTTGCCTTACAGATTCCTGTTTTAAAAAAGACAAATTTTCATTTTTCTCGAGCTTTCCAATTTTCTACAGTGCTTCCATCATTTAAATGACACTCTCATTTATGACAAATACTATGATGTGTCACCATTCAAAAAGAAGATACAAATGTGCATGCTGCATTCTTGAGTTGTAACATTGCTTTTAAAAAGCCATTAGAGAAATTCTTGAATATTAAATAAAAAAGCTTAAAGGAAGTTAAACACCCCATTAATGAGGAAGCTAAAAAAAGCATTTAATTAACTATGATTCTCTTCTGCAATCTTTGATGCAGAGACCTATATTAAATTATTACTATAAAGTTACCATTTTTATGTTTGAGAAGAGTCATAACTTTAAATACAAAGATAACAAGAGCAAAATTATTGGTAAAACATTTTATGCTTTCCTAATTCTCAAAATTATTCAAACACGTTTTAAAAACATTTTCCAAGTAAGGTTAGCTACTCAAAAAAGTATTAAATAAGATCAGATATGGAATACATGCTAGTACTATGCCTTCAATAATTGCTGAATAAATTCAAGTAATATGATTTCTATGCAATTTGGAAATGAATTCATTTTTAAAATTAGGAAATATTAAACTTTCTTTAAATATTTTTTTAAAAATTCTTTTGCATATCTGATACCAGATATTTTGAACATTACTTAGCATGATGTATGAAATCCAAGTTGAGTTAAATGCTATTTGTGCACTGGTAGACACGTGTGAGCCTGTGGGGGTTGCGGAATACCATGGAATGTGGAATATCATGTTTAATGGGAAGAGGTCCAAGCAGCAACAATTGGGGAAGTGGGGTCTGCAAATAGCTGCTCCTTTTAGAGTCCCCAAGAAGGGACTGCGAGGTGGGCTGCAGGGTAAAGCAGATGCAAACCGTGATGCAGACCAGGAAATGACTGTGGGGGCCCCTGAGCTCACACCTGAGTCATCTCAAACTGAGTGAAACACTGCAAGAGGGAGTGTCCACAGGCCTCCCTTGTAACAGCCCTCCCTGGGAGGAGGCCATGGTTCCCCCTTGGCCAGCATCTGATCTCCCCTTAGACACTGAGCAAACATTTAAAGCAAGAACAGAAGGGTAAATTTTAGGTAAGGATTCCTAATTGGTAAGTAAAATGGTTTTTACGTAATGAGTAGTGAATAGCTCTGATACCTAAAGAAATAATACAAATTCATTTTTTTGATACATGCCATTTTACTTAGTAATTAATAATAAAACATTTCCATAGAATGTTGGTTTATCTTATTTTCATCAAAAAAAATATGATAAAAGAAAGGACTATGTAATTGACACATGATGAATTCAGTAATACATCATAGTTAAGAAACAAATAAGAATAAAGAGGATACTTTGAATAGATATTCAATTAGATGTTACTTATTACAGTATCATTATTACTAATATGATATAATGATATCCACTCGACAATCACAATTGTCCAGTGAAGATTATATCATAGCTTATAGTAATACTGACAGTACATTACATTTGAGAATTGTTTATAAAGTGTAAACACACTATTTTTCATTTGATCTTCCCGAAGAGACAGTGAGGCTGCCATTGAGATCCTTATTTCACAAGTGAAACTGAGCCTCCAAAAAGCTAAGTGACTAACTTAAGATCACATGGCTAGTATGTGGCAGACAGGACTAAAATTCATATCTTCCAGCTCTGTGTCTCACATGTCCTTTTCTCTACCATAGTTAGCTCTGATACAAAGATTGCGCATCAAAACCTACTGTCATTCAAATATTCAACCACTTAACAATTAGGTAAATATTGCTATGCAACACTCAGACAATATACCTCATAAAGATGCTCTTCATCATGTAATATGCATACCTAAATAAACTACTATGAACATCTTGTCATATACAGAGTTGAACAATAAATTGAACATTTTCTCCAACACTAATTATGGTTTGGGAATAACTTGGGCCAGAGAAAAAACTAGAAATTGTGATTTTTTTTTTATATATATGATCATCTAACACTTTGAAAAGAGTTTTAATGTAAACGAATACCAATGGTAATATAATGGGGTTTTCTACATGTTAGACCCGAGGCCACAAACTTTACCCAAATTTTCTAACTTAATTCTAACAAAACCATGCTGTGTTAGGGAGGAGTAAGTAGTGTCCCCATTTTACAGATGAAGAAACTAATGCTCAGAGAGACTAATTCACTTGAGCCGAGTCACAGGGCAAGGTGGCAGTGGAGCTGAGATTCCATCCTCTGTCAATTTGACTTCAAAGCTTATCATCTTAACCACTTTGTTGTCTTCTCACTCCAAGGAGTTGATAAATATACTCTTCAAACAGCAGGCTGAGAGTGCCTTATCTGGTAAATGCTACTATTTACTGCCTTTACTTCATGTAAACATCTAATAATCAAAGATTTGGTAGCAGATATGAGCGTAGATATCCATGCCAGGCAACTCTAACCAAGTTTTATGATGTGTATTCTACCCGCCCCAAATGTCTTCTCACAGTCATTTACGCTGTCAAAGAAGCAACTGCTCTCATGGACAAACTAATCCCCATGACATGCATTAATAGATGTGCAGTTCACCTGGAAGATTTATTCCATCATCATACATTGCAAACACACAGAACTTTCTAGAGCTGAAGCTTTGGAAATAAAACACAAAGGACCTAACTGTTGAACAGGCCTCAGTCAGCCTCTCTCTGGATTCCCCTTTGCCTCGACATCTCTACTTTCATTTCCTTCTCCCTTTTCTTGTATTATTTTTACTTATACTTGCTTGCTTGTTTTTGACATGTAGTTTTCAAGAATCTGTCACATATAAGGGAGTAAAAAAAATTAAGATAAGTGTATTTCCTTTCCCAGATGACCAATTCTGGCATGACCTGCTGAGCAAACTAGTCGTAGCTCTGCTGGGTTTTATTATGCAGATCCGACTTATGATTTTCAAGGGGAATGGAGTTGTAGGAAGTAGAGATGAGACTCCCCAAAGAGCCAAGACCTATTGACCTGACTGATAAAATGAGACAGAAAAGGAGAGATGGGGGAAGGAGTGATCACCAACATAAGCAGACATGGGTGGAAACTTCTGGGTGTTGGGAGTGTGGCAGGAAGCTTTAGGCTTCACAATATCCCATTGTCAGACAAAGAGAAAACTTAGTGAAATGGAAGGGAAGAGGATTTTAAGAAATATTGGTGCTGGGAGTTAAGAACATCATCTCTTAGAGTCTTCTTTGACGATAGTAAGTTGAAATTGAAATCACCTCCAGTTTAGATTGTGGGACAATTTTTTCTTTTGATATGCCATCTTACCAAGACTGAGTCATGGAGAACTCTGCGACCTACTAAGGTTGCATAATGGTTTTGGTGGTGGATAAAATGTGTCCTTACTTATAAAAGTGACCAAAAGCAAAATTCGTTTTACAAATGTCACATTGGAATCACCTGGGCATCTGATTATCATTTGATTTTAAGAGTCCACAACTATAAGCAACAGGATGACTTTTAAAGGAGAAGTATATAAAGAAAGGAAAAATGTGAACAATTGTAAAAGTTAATTCCCCCAAATTTTCTATCAGCCAAACATTGCAAACTTAATAAATTATTCTTAGTTAAAAATGACTTTTGACATGTTAAGGATTTATCATTGATTGCATCTGTTGAGTTAAAAGAGAAAATAAACTTTCACTATAGTTGCCTTAGTGAAATGTATCATTTTACAAAAATGATTTCTATCATTCTTCATTACTACATATATATCAAACAAACCATAAGTTTCTAGAATATTAATGTCATTATTTTTTATGATACATCATTTACTTGAGTTTTGCTATGGGTGAAGCTAGAGATATAGGCCAACATGTATACAAGTTAATACTAATGTCAAAAGTATTCTAAGCTGTTATAATGGTGCATGTAAATATAGATGGTACTATTTGGCAGATGTGATGAATCCTGAATTAGAAAAACAAATGAAATATCAATCGGATGAGTTTTGTTTTTATTGTATAATTCTTGATAGAACTACGTTATTGCTAAACACAATGGAATATTACTCAGCCATAAAGAAGAATAAAATTATGGCATTTGTAGGTAAATGGATGATGTTGGAAACTGTTATGCTAAGTGAGATCAGCCAATCCCAAAAATCCAAAAGCCGAATGGTCTCTCTGATAAATGAATGATGATGCATAATGTGGGGGGGGGGAAAGATGGCAAGAATGGAGGAAAGATAGCTAGCATAGAGGGAAGGGAGGGGTGGGGGTGGGTGGGGGGTAAAATTAATAACAGAATGTGTGACAGATACCATTGCCCTGTGTACATGCATGAACGCACAGATGGTGTGACTCTACTTTGTGTACAACCAGTGAAACAATAGCTGTACTCCATTTGTGTTCAATGAATCAATAAGTAAATAAAAAATAAATAAATAAATAATAGAAATGAAATAATTCACTTAATGAACTGACTGAATGAAGTTGGTGTGCCTAGAATTGTCAAGTGGAATGAAGTATTTATGAAAGAAGAAAATTCATATGTCAAGACCAAGTGCTGAGGGAGGCCCTTTTTTTAAAAAACAACTTTGTAATTGGAATATGGCTGGTCCAACTTTGTACAAAGCCTTAAGTGTGATCTTTAGTGAAATATATTTTTCTTTCAAATCTTAGGATTTCATTTCAGGATGTCTTCTAAAATTCAGAATTACTCTACTTGGAACATTTACAAGTCTAAATTAATGATGGGCAAAGAGAATTACTGTTTCTTTTCTTGGCACTTGACACACAGGTAGCATTCTCCTCTTTAAATATGAGGGTCTCCATGATCTCTTGCACATTAATGTAACGGTAATTTCTTTTTACTAAATACTCTTTCCCTCCTTAATGGAGATTTCAGCTCTAAATAAATCCAATATTTGTTTTTAGTTAAGCTCTATTCTGCCATTCAGTGAAGAACCCTTTATCAGTGCCTCTGTTGCTGTAACTGAATACCACAGACTGATTAATTTATAAAGATTTGAGGTTGATGTAACTTATGCATCTGGAAGCCGAGTAGTCTGAGAGCATGGTGCTGGTATCTGATGACAGCTTCCTGTTGAATCATAACTTAGCAGAGGGCACATCACATCGTGAGACAGAGCAAGTATGCTAGCTTGAGTCTTTCTTGTTCCTCTTTTTTTTT
>JAJEJO010002956.1:94246-137660 GCA_020662805.1 Glaucomys volans | reverse complement strand
TTTAGTGAAATATATTTTTCTTTCAAATCTTAGGATTTCATTTCAGGATGTCTTCTAAAATTCAGAATTACTCTACTTGGAACATTTACAAGTCTAAATTAATGATGGGCAAAGAGAATTACTGTTTCTTTTCTTGGCACTTGACACACAGGTAGCATTCTCCTCTTTAAATATGAGGGTCTCCATGATCTCTTGCACATTAATGTAACGGTAATTTCTTTTTACTAAATACTCTTTCCCTCCTTAATGGAGATTTCAGCTCTAAATAAATCCAATATTTGTTTTTAGTTAAGCTCTATTCTGCCATTCAGTGAAGAACCCTTTATCAGTGCCTCTGTTGCTGTAACTGAATACCACAGACTGATTAATTTATAAAGATTTGAGGTTGATGTAACTTATGCATCTGGAAGCCGAGTAGTCTGAGAGCATGGTGCTGGTATCTGATGACAGCTTCCTGTTGAATCATAACTTAGCAGAGGGCACATCACATCGTGAGACAGAGCAAGTATGCTAGCTTGAGTCTTTCTTGTTCCTCTTTTTTTTTTTTTGGTACTGGAGATTGAGCCCAGGGGCACTCAACCACTGAGCCACATCCCCAGCCCTATTTTGTATTTTATTTAGAGACAGGGTCTCACTGAGTTGCTTAGGGCCTCGCTAAGTTGCTGAGGCTGGCTTTGAACTCGCGATCCTCCTGCCTCAGCCTCCCAAGTGCTGGGATTATAGGCGTGCACCACCGCACCTGGCTTCTTGTTCCTCTTATAAAAGCCACTAAACACCATCAATAAGGTCCCCACCCTCATGACCTCATCTCATTTTAATTACTTCCCAAAGGTTCCACCTCCAAATAACCATTAGCAAATGACTTTGGGAATTAAG
Organism: Glaucomys volans; assembly: GCA_020662805.1. NCBI lineage: Eukaryota > Metazoa > Chordata > Mammalia > Rodentia > Sciuridae > Glaucomys > Glaucomys volans. The sequence goes on along the minus strand of JAJEJO010002956.1, from coordinate 136,784 downwards.
TTTGCAACAAATGAATTCCAGGGACATACCCAAACCCACAGCAAGGAAACTTTTATTCTTATACTACTCAACACATTATTTTATTACATGCATTAATAATTTATTAATAAATTAAAACCTTACATAAACACATTGGCAAAATTTTAAAATTCATAATTCATGTTAATAGGACTATTGATTAGAAATATTTACTTGGGACAGGTTTATCTAAGCTGAGTTTCTTTTAAACAAAATATATAAAAATCCTTAAAATGGAGGGGGAGAAATGGAGAGGGAGAGGTTGAATACAGAGACAAAATACTGGAAATCTGAAAACACTCCAATTCACAAATTTAAAATACAAGTGAGTGAATACACCAGTACATAGATTTAATGACAAAGATAAGTAGACTGGTCGAATGTAGTGGTTCACACCTGTAATCCCAGTGGCTCAGGAGGTTGAGGCAGGAGGATAGCAAGTTCAGGGCCGGCCTCAGCAACTCAGAGAGGCCCTAAGCAAAGTAAGCAACTTAGTGAGACCCTCTCTTAAAATAAAAAATTAAAAGGGCTAGGGATGTGGTTCAGTGGGTAAGCACCCCTTGGTACAAAAAAAAAAAAAAAAATGGGTAGATGGAATATGAAGAGGGAAGAAAAATGGAAAATGTTCAGCCTAATGGAACATGGCATTGCACTGGCTTTAACAAAACACAGCTGATTTCTGGACATTCCTACTCATCTCTACAGCACACAATGACAGAAACACTCAATGCTTTAAATCAGTGTACAGGGTGGGAAAGTGAGATTAGAAAAGGATTTCAAAAGAAAAAATTTTAATATATTAAATACTTTTTTGTGATTAGATAACTGGTTAGATCTCTGATCAATCAATCCTACTTCCTTAATTTTATTTTATCACTGTATTTTATAGGAAATATAATAAGGCGCTAAATAAGGCATTGCACTGCCCCGTTGTAGATTTCTAATAGACGTGTTGTAAGCCAGAAGCAATGCCATCAGAGAAGAGAAACAGAGGAGAGAAAGACGTGCTGTAAGTTGCAAACAGACAATAGATCACTGATGTAACATGATTACCTTCACCAGGTCCAGAAATAAAAAGATAAGAGAGCTTCAACAGAAGTCTGAAGAACACCCATTTATCTCTTAAAGGAAACCAGGAAAGTGGCTAAAATAAGACACTAGGGAGAATTAAAAGATATTGTCTTCAAATCTGAAATCAAAATAAGAGGACAGGTTTTTTGAGAATCTGTCTTTGCTGCAACAGCAAAAACAGGCTTTCCTCTAAAATCAGCATGAGCAGGAAGACCTCCAGGCCCTGAATCACGAAAAGAGCCATTCCCCACCCAGCAACACCCTGAGCCTGATTTCCATTCCTCTGTGATTTCTTGGTAACCATTCCTCATTCCCTGGTTACTGTTTTATAGCTAGGAGTCTGATGCCATCTCTGCTTTGCCGGTGGCATCCCTACTGGTTCTTCATTGACCCTGCAGCTTTACTCAAATATTTCACTTGGCTTCCGCAATTCCTCAGTTCTCCATGAGCTGTGTCCAAGTGGGCAACAATAATTGGCCTCTGGCAAGATGCAGGTGCTGAAAACAGCCCCTGGTTCTTCCCAACTGCAAAGCTACTCTTGATGTAGCAGTGAGCAAGCCCCGGAGCTGGGACTATAGCCTTGCCTGGTTTCCCCAAACCGCCATCCTGGCTAGAGAAGTGAATGCAAAAGGTTAAATAACCCTAACACTGGCCCAGGTACCTACTTGCCTATGGGTCAGGGGCAGGAGGATTTCCCACTAGAAGTAGCTAGTTGGGAGCACAAGTTGCCTTCTGGGGCAAAAGGGCCTTGCTTGAGGTTCCAAGGTTTGAGTCCCACCAAGGATCGAGTTTTACCTTTTCTGGGACTTTTTGTTTGTTTGTTTTTGCTTGTTTTTGCTTTTCTGGACCTCAGAGAACTTCCAGACCCTGAGTCAGACATGGGAGGGAGAGATGCTTCTGGACTCATTGCTTAAGTGCTCAGATAGTCACCAGCCCAGGATCTTTGTGGAGGGTTGGGATGCAAGAACAGAATCCCCCAAACCAACCCCAGAATGGGATCCCAGAGACCTTTTCATAAATTTGATGCCAAGTGCCCAGTGACCACCAACCCATCCTAGAGCCAGAGATGACCATGATCTTGAGTCCCAGGTTTCCCAGGAGGCCTCAGGCCAGTTCTCCAGCCCAGCCCAGATCCAGCCCTGTGACCAGACCACCTCTGTGACCAAGATCACTAAGGCAGATGGGATAGTGAAGGAGACCAGATGTGTGGACAGTGAAGGCTTGAGGGGGACCACAGAAACTGTTCAAGGAGCAGACAGCAGTCCTGGAGATGATCCAGAACCACCAGGACCTCCAGCTCTGGATGAGGCTTTTCTATTCTGGATTTATTCCTAGGACATTCGTTCCAGTCCTGGTAACCTTATGAACCTTAGGGGCCTTCAAGGCCTTTCCACTTCCCACCCACTGACCACCATCAATATACTTAGCTTCCTCTCTTGCCACCTTTGGGGCTTGGGTATATGTAACAGTGATCTGGAGGTATGTTGATCTGCCACTCACTCAGACGGAACAATAAAAGCTTTATTTATGGGCAAAAGAAAAATAAATCGCTAGTTGGAGCTTTTTCCTTCTAGCCCAGTTCCTGGGATAGGAGGTAGAAGGGTTTGCACATCTGTGTCTTAGAAACACCTGTTCCGTGACTCATGTGAGATCATCTCATCTGTTTTTCTCATACCTTCCTGGACACTCCTCCTTGATCTCCACTATACCTCTCTCCATAAACTAGCTTCACCCTAGGCTTTTTTAAAAAACCCATTATTAATACTTTCTAGGAAATTTCATCCACCCAGACCTTGAATATGTGTCTGAAACTAACAAATTTATGTGACATGTTAGGTTCTTCAGAGAAACAGAACCAATTGGATATGTATAAAACCTCTTTTCATCACCGATGTTTAGCTCCTTAGAATTGATGTAACAAATTGCCACAAACTAAATGTCTTAAAATAACACAAATGTTTCTCACAGTTTCTCATAGCCTCTCACACATAAGTATATGAAGAGATTTTCTTTATAAGGTATTGATTGGCTCATTCATTAGGCAGGCTGAGAAATGCAACTATTGGCCATCTGTAAACTGGAGACCCAGGAGAACTGGTGATGTATTTCAAAGGCCTGAGAGTTTTGGAGCCAATGATATAGATTCCAGTTTGGGTCTGAACACTTTTGAACCATTAGTGCCCTGCTCAAACAGTCTGGCAAAGTGGATTTGACCTTTCTGCACACTTTTGCTCTATTCAGACTCTCAATGGATTGGATGATGAGCACCCTATTGGGAAGGACCATCTCCTTTATGCCACCAATTCTAATGCTAATATCCAGAAATGCCCTCACAGATACATTCAGAAATAATATACACCATTTATCTGGCACCCCATCACCAGGCCAGTTGAGCCATAAAATTAAACATCCCATACAGTATCTCCAATCTACACTTCTTCTTGAGGCCCAAACCCATATATTAAACTGTCTACTTGAACTCTCCTTGGGGACCTCCCAAATTCTTCAAACTTGGCAAATCTAAAACTGGATTCTCCACTTCCCCCCAAGACTTGGCATCCTTTAACATTCCCTGACTCAGGAAATGACACCGGCATATATCCAGTTCCATAGTCAGGCACTCAGGGCCCAACTCAACACCTGTTTCCCTCACCTCCTATTTTAAGTCCTTCATGGCTTTTGAATCCATCTAGTTCCCTCTATCTTTACTACCACTACTCAAGGCCAGAGACTTAGATGAGTGCAATAATAATAAAAGCCAATAATTGAAGGCTTATTATATAGCAGGCAGACACTTTTTAGAAAGTTCACATCAATTATCTCTTCTAATCACCCTATGTATGAGTTCCCTAGGGTGACACAGCAATTACCACACACCAGATGACTTCGAATAACAGAAACTTCTTCTCTTGCAGCTTGGAGGGATAGAAATCTGAGGTCTAGGTATCATGGTAGCAGTCCCTCTCCAGGTGCAAGGGCAAGTCCTTGCATTGCTTCCCTCTTCCCTCTTCTGGAGGCTCCAGGAAATCTCAACTAGTGGCAGAATCCCCACAATCTTCACCTTCACCTTCACATGACCGTTTCCTCTGCTTGTGGGTCTGTTTCAAATCCCCTGCCCTTTTCTTATAAGGATGCTTGTCTTTGGATTTAGAATCCACCCAGTCAATCCATCTCAAGATCCTATAATTAATTACATCTACACTCAGGTTCTGTGGATTGACAGGGTGATCTTCAGGGGAGCTTCCATTTAGCTTACTGCTCTCTATAAAGTAAGCATAGTTATTAGTCCCATAGGATTCAAGAGGCAATTGAGACTTAGAGAGATTAAGGGACTTGCCCAAGGTCCCATGGTCAATAGGTTATAAACAAAAAATTCACATTTATTTCCAAAAAAAACAATTTCAATATTTTTCTGAACAGAGTAAGAGTTTCATGAAATTTTTCACTTGGGTGTTGAATATAGTTTCTTTAATCCATCTGTTACTAGACTACCCTTTACCACTTGAGTATAAGATACACAACAATTTGTACCTCTGGGAATCTTCTATGGATAAATTTGTCACATTTGACAAAGTTATTCGTTGCCACACCCTTTGTGATAAGAAAGTACTGGAAACAATCTTAAAGTCCACCAACAGGAGATGGCTAATACATTATGGTACAGCCACTCAATACAGAGCATGCAGTCCCTTTTAGAACAAGGCATGTCTACAGTTAATAACAAAGTAATATACACTTGAAATTTACCAAGAGAGTAATATTAAGTCTTCTCACAAAACAATAAGGGAAATAGGTGGTGGCTATTGATGAGGACAACCTAATCAAGCTAACATCATCAAAACATCACATTTTGCATATTAAACATACACATTGTTTATCTGTCAATTATACCTCAATAAAGTTGGAACAATAAAAATATCACTTAAGATATGTCTATTTCAATATGGAAGAAGTTAACTCAAGGTGCAGGAGGGTATGTATAAAGTGCTATCATTTCATAAATAACAAAAAGGACACATGTTTATATGCACATGTATACTATGCATGCATGGAATATTCTGGAGAGAGAAACCAGGTATTTGTAACTATATTTGTCCTTGAAAACGAACTGTGAGATTGAATATAGGGATGGTGGGTAGTTTTACTTTTCATTGTGAACTCTACTGCATTGTTTGAATTTATTTTGTCACGTTCTTTCATTGAAAGAAAGAGAAGAAACTACGAACTAGTTTTCACTTTTTCCAACTTAATCTTCTAATGCATTTCATTTTTCACCTGAAAACTGATGGTTTCCCAGCCCACTGAGTATGCTCAGACAGAGAGTGGTGTGTGTGTGTGTGTGTGTGTGTGTGTTCACTGTCACTCTGGATTTCATGTTTTCTGCCTATAGAAATCCAACCCCCCAATAGCCTTTCTGTGCAACCTCCTGGTCTTCAGTGGGGGAACCAGCCTCTCTCCCCTCTTCTCTTAGAAACCCCTAGTTCATCCTGCTTTGAATTACACTTATCTTTAAGAGTTAGATACCCTGATTAAAATAACCCCTAACGGGAAGCATGCATCTTATTGGTCTCTATACTCCCCAAAGAATCTGGAGCATATCTTTGCTGAATGCACACCATTAACTGAAAACTTTTCAGGAGGACACTCATCTAGGAAAATCCAAGTTTTCTAGGATGACTGGTGGTTGGGAGCTAGAGAAAAGCATTGAGCCCACAGGTGGGAATCCTACTTAGCATATATATCTAAAGGCACAAACAAGATCCTCAAAGATGAAAATTTAAGATTGCACTGTATATCAAATAAGATTATTACAAGGGATGGATGGATGTGAAGTGAAATAGGAAACTGCACTCTAAACATATGATGAGTAAGAAAAGACTAGAAAATGACTTCAGTTAAAATACAGTAAAGAGAGCTGTAAATATTTTTATTTGTATTTTAGCCAAATGAATAAAGCCTGGTCACAAAATAGGCAAATTATTACATTGTCCTGAAGCAGGCTGCTTCTCAGATGAGACTAACCACATTCCCCACCTCACACCCAAAAGATCTGCATCAGTGCAACTCCTGAGATCACTTAATAACAGTATTTTTAAGCAAAGTTTCCATCATATTGGGAGATTACTGCAATTTTAGGTTTACTCTTTGCTGTCATTTCTCTTATCCTTGGTGATATGGGAGTCCAGGGGTCATATTACTCCATGTATTTAATTCTTACAAATCTTAAAGTATTTCTTAGCAACTAATTATATCCTACCTTGTATAAACAATAGAATCAATTCTTTTCATGTTTTTAATATATGGCTATTCTGCTTGAGTCCATGTAAATAGGCACACTCTCACGTCAGGCCTAATACATTTCTGTTGGCCTTACAATAACATTTACTATAATAAAATAACAATTAAAAAGGCAATGATTAAAAGTTCACTTCAACTTACTGCCAATGCAGTATCCTGTTCCTCAGCAGCCAGATGTGCTAAGCCCAAGTAATACATCGCTTCTCCTTCCATCTTTTTGTTATTTCCTGAAGAGCAGATGTAGAAATATTATTGTGGTATTAAAGAAATCAATTTATCACAGCTAACAGATTCCTTGTATTCAGAGACAGCAGTAAGTTGTTATTTTAAAAAGTATATAGATTTATCAAGGATTACTGGATCCAGGTAGAGTAAGGAGCACAAGGTACATAATGATGAGGGGTTTCCCTCTACACACCCACCAGTATGCAATTTGATTGATTGATTGATTGATTGATTGATTGATACTGGGATTTGAACCCGGGGTGCTTAAACACTGAGCCACATACCCAGCCCTTTTAAATTTTTTATATAGAGACAAGGTCTCACTAAGTTGCTTAGAGCCTTGTTAAGCTGCTGAGGCTGGCTTTGAACTTGCGATCCTCCTACCTCAGCCTCCCAAACCCCTGGGATTACAGGTGTGCACCACCTCACCTGGCCAGCCTACCATGTAAGGACTTAGGATTGTCCAGCCACCATCTGTAACTACATGAAACAGTTGGTGACAGGTACCAGCCTTAATTGGTCACCTTCACTCACCACATGACTGACATTCAGCTACATCTCCAACAGAGCAGATGAGTAGCAAATTAAGAGATTGTTGCTCTGATTATGTTCAATCAGAGCTATCGGTTAAAGCTCCAGTGAGAATGACTGGCAGAGTTTGGCTTCTTGGTACAAAATTCCATGCACACTTGAAATCTAAACATGCTCTTTCTTCATTGCTCATCACTGGTAAAGCTTCATCATCTTTTTGCAAGGAATTAAGCCTTTCTAATTCTTGGGAGGCAAATTTTATTCCAGGAATTACCCATTCTTTCTTTACAAAAGCAAAATGTATAAAGGTGCAACATAGTTTAAAAGGACATACATTATACCATTTGGTAAATCTACAGCTTATTTACCTTTACTATGTTAATGTAACATATACATTTGATATATTTTAAAGAACGACTTAAAATTCTTATTTTAACAATAATACCGTCCTTTTTTCTACTTTTGGAAGTCATTGGCTGCTTCTGTCTAACGCCTGGGTAATGAAAAAACTGACAGAACCACATTTGGTTTTGTTCCTTGGAAAATAGATTTCTGAACCCTGAACTCCAACCATGAAGTATTTCAGGAATTAACAATTCTCCACGCAGCATTGGATTTCACTATTCACTGAACAACCACTCATGAAGCAGTGGCTCATTGGAAGACATTAAAAAAAAAAGAGTAATATTCCATTGTGTATATATACCACAGTTTCTTTATCCATTCATCTTCGTGTACAACCAGAGAAATGAAAAGTTGTACCCTATTTGTGTATAATGAATCAAAAAAGAAAAAGAATTGAAAGCTTCCATTCAAAAGAGCCACCCATGAGATCAATCATTTGAAAAATTCAGCTAATTGATTGATTGATGATCATAGCAGGAATTAAGAGGGAATGACGTGGATTTCCCAATAAATCTTTACAACTTAAAAAAAAAAAAAAGAATAACTGGGTGTGGCGGCACACACTGGTAATCCCAGTGGCTCAGGAGGCTGAGGCAGGAGGATCACAAGTTTGAAGCCAGTCTCAGCAATGTAGCAAGGACCTCAGCAACTTAGTGAGACTCTGTCTCAAAAATTAAAAAACAAAAAGATCTGGGGATGTGATTCAGTGGTTTGGAATGTGAGAGATGCTTTCAGAAAGGAGATGGCTTGGCAGGGCTCTGACCATTGGAAGAGACCCCAGTCACCTTGCTTTCTTTTGTGAGCTACCTTACAACTCAGCAATGAGAACCCAGAAGTAAAATAGCTTTACTAATAAACAATCCTTTGCATTGAAGTTCTTGCTAACTTTGTGCAACAAAAGTTTGCTGCTGAAATTGATCTAAGAGCTAATGATTGATGTCAGCCTTCACCCCATTGGAGAAGGTACTAGATCAGCATCTATTCAAAAGTTGTTCATTTACAGGGATATCTTTCAATGGAGGTGACTTCCTGTGACTATTTCAATTAATATTATTAAAAGAATTAACAGTAAGAATTAGCTGTGTACCTTCACTCTTTGATAAATTAAAAATCATACCCCCCAAATAAGTCCTGTTTACTTCAAATAAGCTGTTACTTAAATCAATTAAATATATCTTTGAGTTTATAAACTTTAATTTAAGAGCAGAACTTTTTCTCCTTCATGAAAATGCTAGTCTTTTGTAAATTCCTATATGGCAACAAAATATCCTGTATGTCACAAATTAAAAGCTTCTAAGAATATGTTCCAAATTTTTCCCTCTTATTATATACAGATATAAATGATATAGATTGTTAAGGATATGAGCAGCTCTCACAAAAGTACTTTTCCTGTTTAAGTGTGCATATCAATCACTTGGGGATCTTGCTAACCCACAGATTCTGATGCAGGCAGCCTGGGCTGGGACCTGAGATGGTGCTTGTATAACGTGACTCCTGGCAATGCTGATGTTTCTGGTCCAAAGATGACACTTTGTGAGGAATTGTCCAAAATATATGGAAGTCCTATTTTCCTGTTATCCGTAACTAAATATTTATCATAATTTCTAAATTATCTGACTATATAATTTATAAACAATGAAAGGTCTCTCAGATTGCCAGAAATACACAACTTTTAACACACACAGACACACACACACACACACACACACACACCCCTTAACTTTTGCAAGTGACCTTAGCCTCTCATTGTGGGTTCCCTGTTTTACAACAGGACCCGCAGTGGGTTGTAATTTTGGAGATAAAGCTTTCAAGAAACTAATGGCTTTCTTGTTGTCAGCACTAAGCCACCTCTGTTTTACAGGGAAATTTGAAAGTATATTGATGGCATTTGTCTTTGCATTTCATAGGAAATAATCACCCTAACACTTGACGGGTTTCACTTCACTCTTGGGAGAACCAGTGTCTGTCCATTAAAGAAAGCAATGTGAGAGAGTTCTTTTCCACCCACCTTCTTTGGCTATTTCAGAAGCTTTTATTAGAATTTTGATGGCCTGTTTGTATTCTTTATTCTCCAGCATTTTGTCTGAGAGTAATCTGTAAGTCCTCAGGAGACTTTCGCAGGCCCACAAGTTGAGAAAGCGGTCTGTCTCATCCTTCCATATCCGCCCCTGCGTCAATTGATGGAATGCCTCATAATGCTCAGCGGCTTCCAGAAGCTGACCTGAAGAATAAAGGCCATTCATAAATATAAACCATGGGACAGAATATGTTTTCAGAAATTTTGTGTATATCTTAGCTTTACTCGCAAAGGGGGAAGCACCATTGGAATACAGGGAAGAATTTGATCTCTGAGGCAGAAAAGGAGTTAAAGGAGCTATTACTAACTAGACCTCAGATTCAACTTGAATTCTGGCTTGACATCTGCAAAAAGGACGTACTTCAGCTAGTGGGGATGGACTGGGATTGCACATGCTGAGAGAGAGAGTGGACATCCAGTAGCAATTATGAATCCCAATCCAATTGGCTGACCTTTATTGAGCATCATGTATACAAGGAACTGTGCTATGTACTTTATAAGCAGGTCCCATTTAATACTCAGAACAATTCTGTGGAGTGGGACTATTATGATTCCATTTTATAGAAGAGAAAACTGAGGCTCGGTGAGACAGTGGGTGGCAGGTCCGGAACATTTTTTCCAGAGTTCCTGCTCTCAACCAGTATTCTTTATTGGTTCGTTCTTAGGAATAACTTAGATATCTTGAGAAAGGATGCATCTGGTACAGATTTCAAATCCAAATACTATGGATCTTTAAGCTGCTTCTCAAAGTTTGAGGGAGGCATTTGTTTAGTTTGAATTCTACACTGTTTACTTTTGAATAATTAGGACGTAGTTTAATTGCCTGTCTGAGATTGTTCCCAATAATATGGTTCAAAATGAATCTTCTCAAAGTCAAAATTCTAAATTAGCCTCAAATTATTTCATTCCTGAAATCAAGACTTAACATATTTCTAGAAGAGGGAACTGCTATAGGTTGTATTTCACTTGTTAATTGCCTTGTGCAAATGCTCACAATGCACTGTAATGTCAATGCTCTTTGATAGTCTTCAAATTACATCACTGAGCTTAACTGAAAATAGGCTTCTATCTAGGCACTCCACTGTAGAGGTGAAGAGTGAATGCAGGCTTTAGGCAGACAGCCTGTTCTTATCCCAGCTGTACCACTTTTTGCTTAGCCTCAGGCTAATCCCTGCCCTCTCTATGCCTTAGTTTATTATTCTGTGAAACAGCTTTATAGTGTAACCATTCAAGGTACTTCATGAGAAATGAACGAATGCATGTTCGATGCATTGTAGAGTTAGTGCTCAATAAATGTAGCTAGTATTATCAGTTGGTATAATATTTCCAAAATATCTAATAGCCAACTGAAATATAACCACTAATTTGTTATATTCTTTAAGTTCAATGTACTCTTTCTGAGAAAAACAAGAATTAGTCGAGTCCTTATTACAATATGATATGTTTATTATTCCTAATAGAAAAAACTTTGCATTATATATTAGTTCAATGTATTTCCTCAAATGTGTTCATTGGATAGTGCAGGTAGGAACTGCCACCATGACTATTGCATATAATTATTCCCTCTTGCACAGAATTTGTTATCAAAAGTGGTATTAAAGAATGTGCACACAAATAAGAATAACAGTCCCAAAGAAAGACAACCAACATGGTGGATCATCCACAAATAATTGTACAAATCTTCAGTGAAGACATGGCCAGGCTGTGAGTCCTTGCCATACCACGCAGAGGGATCGTCAATGGAGATACCCACAGAGAGGACCCTGGGTAAGGCAGGGCTGTGCATAAATTTATGGTGTGAAACTTTCACATGATAGAAGACCACAAAGCCATAAATTTGGCATTACAGAATATTTCATTACATAGGCAGGTGTCTATAAATGAAAATATCAGAAAAGGTCAAAAAACATTTACAAAGCATTATCGCTGGGAAGTAGGATTACAGGTGATGGATGGTTTCTTTTGCGATTTCCTCTCTTCTTCTTCTTTCTTTTTTTCTTTTTGCTCATTGGAATTTTCTAAAGTTTCCATTACCAAAATGTGTTTATTTTGTAGTGAGAAGTGTGCCATCAAAGTTATTTCAAAAATAATGTCCAATTCCTTTTTCACTTTGATACTAATTTTTCAAGGTTAAAGTTCACTCCTCTAATCGATCTTTTCCTTTTGTGCTGACAATTTTTTCTTTCCTTCCTCAAAATCGGGCATAGTTTTTCATCACTCTCCTGGAGTACCTCTTGCCAGAAACACCTTCCTCCAAATACCCATGACCCTCATTTTTTTAAAACTGGAATGGAGCACTGACATATATGTGTGTTATGTTTCCTCTGTTAACTATATTTCTGCCTGTAAAGCACAGCTCTACATTCCTGGAAAGATGTAGACAAGAGTTCTTTTTTTCCCCCAAAGTATCCATCTATTCATAAAGTACAGATACATATGTCTTTTGAGCCATATGAATAGGGAACAGTGAATACAGAAAACTGAGAAAACCAGACTTTCAGAAAAGAGTAGGTCCTGTAAAAGAAGAGGTGAAGCTCTAGATAACTCAGTTAATTAGAATTAGATGCAAATGAAACATAGTGGTGCAAATAGTAAATGAGAACAGAAATCCAAGTCAAATATTTGACCTGCGGGGGGGAGAGGGGGACACAGAGGGTTGATGTAGAGAAAGGAGAGGTGGAGGGAATGGGGTGGTGTCTGTAAGCCAGACTTGCCTCTGTGTACTACTTTGCTTATGATTATTGGCCATGGTTTGCTCTCAGAGGGTCTACTTCAAGTCCCCCACGAGGAGGAACCTGAGATGCTCAAGTAAAGGAGAACAGGGAACTGCCCTTTCCTGAAGGTCTACAAAATGGAAGGTGTCTCTCCCATCAATTATCTTATTTAGCCTTCCCAAAACTGGTGAAATAGATATGACTCTTACTTTTTCACTAGAGATGAAAGTGCAGTTCACAAAGATTAAATGATTCAATTATTATAAGCCAGATTTAAAATAAGTGATGATGAAGATTTAAACCCAAGATTGCTGAAAGTCCACACAACTGGGTCTAACACATCTGATACTGATCAACCAACAGAGTCAGGAAGTTAAATGGCCTATTGAATTCTCTGGACATAAGTACCTTGTGCGAAAAACAATGTTCCAGTTTCATGGTTTCTAATCTCTTCCACTTCCGTAATTCTGCAACTCAGGCTGTCACAGGTAACCTCCAGCAAAAGTACAGACATGAGCCCCTGATGTGCTTCTGACTGGTCTTTCCAAGGAATGTGACATAAAACTAACCAACTACTTCTAAGTTCTTTACTTTTCCCTAAGCCATGTGGTAACCTGTGTGGGGACACCTGGGATTTTTGGGTGTTCCAGCCTTAGTCACCTGTGGCCTCATCCAGCAATTCATTACTTTGCCTCCCTTCTTAAACCATTTTGTCACAGATGAGGCCACTGGGATTCTGGTCAGTGCTGTTTGAAATGGAAGTTCCTATATAGAAGTCGCATTTTCAATCCTTCTTATCTATAGAGATTTGTTTGTAAAATTATTTGGTGGCAGCAAATAAGATAACAAGGAATTGATCCAAATGACCATAAGCACATAAATAACTGGGATACTCTTTCTAAAGGCTGGTTAGAATTTAAGCACAAACATAGCATAATATTTGATTTAAAAATGTTTAAAAGATACTCTCATGCAATGAAGACAGCATAGTAATTTAAATACTTAAGCCTTTCCTTTAAGGATGACTAACTATGATGACAATCTTTAAGGAGATTTCTATCCAACCTCTCCAAATGTGACTGGGACCTCAACAATGCTCTTGCTTTCTGAGTAATTTTCTGTTGTTAATTGACTACACAAATATTGAGACAATGCATTTTGCTTTTATCTGAAAATTTTTAATTAGAATTCCTGAGAGAGAGAGATTATAAGATCAATGAAGCTAAGTATAAATATCAATGAAGATAATAAATCAATTTCCAGTTTGACTTACAGCATCCCTTTATAACTTCCTCAAAGAGTTCATTTATAGTCTATCCTTTGTCACCAAATAATAAACTTAGATATGTCAGAACCTGGTGAGATTTCTAGATCACTCTATCAGTCTTTTAGGGGATAAGAACAAGTATCTAGTCTAAGGGTCCAAGGACTGTCCTCCTCTGGAATTCTCAAGTGAACATGATTTCCTTTGAAGAGGGGTAGGGGGAGGAGCTTATATCAATGTGCCACACAAATAAGTGTTAAGAGAAAAAAGCATGGAAAAGAGGAGGCCTGGGGAAGGCTTCCTGAGGGGAAGTCTGGTCCTGTGGTACCGGGAATCACCATGAATACAAAGTGTCAGTCACAGCAGTGGCCTCTGAAGCTGGAACACACCTAGTGTTGCCAACTACGTGCCTGGAACTTGGTTCTACACCAAGCATAATTCCAGGTGGTCCCACTAATATTTCATGGGAACCAGGAAAAAACACAGAGCCAAAGTGTTTCATTGGAGGGACTGAAGATGACCCTCTATGGATACATTCATTAGTTAGTTTTTTGTACTAATATGAAATAGTGTCAGGAAACACAACTAGGAGAATGATGTAAACAATTGCATGAAACCAGAGTACCCAGGTAAGAACAGAGGTGGTCCAAGCCTCAGTTTTACTTTATTTTATATTTTTAAACAATGACATAACATCCTCATAAACAGTAAGGAGTGTGGCATGCATTTCAAGTTTTTCACCCAAAGGAAAGTGCGCTCGTAAAATAAAACTACTTCAAGGGAGTTTCACTTTATCTAAAGCCCACACTAACAAGAAATCCGTCCATTTATTTAAAAATACAAACAAAAACCCAGACAATGTGGTGAACTGCAAAATGCATGGTCGGATGTTAAGACAAATACTATGTAGAGAAAATAAGATTTTATATATTTGGATATTACCCAAATTGTTGCTTACCCCTCTTCTCTGCACAACATCTCTGAAAGTTTATAGATATTTGTTGTATCACAGCAGATGTCTAGAACAAATATTAAGCAAAGGAGAATGTATATGATCTCTCCCATTTTAGTTTTTTTTAAAGTAGGAAGATTGACTAGATATTAACACAAATGGGTTTAAATGTGAAGCTGCCATAAAAGCAGGAACATAAATGTAATTCTCCCAGCCGCTATTTTGATGCACATTTTTGATTCCATGAATATTTTATGAAATGGCCCAAACTAAAGCCATATAACATTCCTGCATTACTGATGCTTGCGCCCGTAAGCTACGAACATTAGAGGCATGATTGAGTGCATTAAAATGAACTCATTCAGCAGTGCATTGATTACTTGAAGGGGGAGGGAAACAAAAAAGAAAAAGGAAAAAAAAAAAAGGGAAAAAGAAGTTGCTCCGCTTAAGAAAACAGGATACAAATAAATCCAAAGTTTGCAATATTGTAAGGGCAAAAGCAAGTTAGAATAAAATAATATTTCGTAAATACAGTGTGACTCTCTGCAGACCTGACATTAATTAGGCAAGGTGTTAATTATGTCCAAAGATGGCTGCTGGTATTGTTCAGGTAATTTAAAATGTCACAATCTCTTAGACGTGTAGTCTGGCCTGTTTTAGCTCCATGCATCAGCAATTCTGAAAGTACCTAATTATTTCCTTTTCTATCAACTTGTACATTTGCCAGTAAAAATAATGCTTTAGAAACAATTGCATGAAAATAATTTGACGGGTTCATAAGGCCCATTTCTTCGGCAGCCTGGTACAAGTCTTAAGCTTATTTAGTTTTAAATTGCGCACATTTGTTGAGGACTTTAGGGAAATATTCCACTTTAGTTTAAAACAACAACCTAAAGGAACAATAAAGCTTTATGTATATTATATTACATTTTAATCCGGAGCTACTGGACATCTTTGGCATAAGTTACTATTCTGTACAATGCAGGCATAAAATCTGCTAGAAGCAATATTGAACAGTAGCAAAAAGAGAAAAATGTTATTGCCTTTGTAAAAACAAAAGACATTGCTTTCCATTTTGGCTTAACTGCATGAACAATTTATACTATCTTTCAGTTTTTACATTCAATTATGATAATTATAACAGCACTCTATATGCTGAAATAGTTAAGGGCTTGCCACACTTCCAGGGGAAACTGTCACTTTGGAGGGTTTATCTCCTGTGGGAGATTTGTTGTGGGCTATAATCCACTGTACACCATTACACAATGCAAAGCTGGGAAACAAAGATTTTGTTCTGCAGTTCAACAGCGTCTCTAATAAACTGGGAGGAAAATGTGCTCATAACTTTTGGGTAAGTACTTTGGGATACTTAGAAGAAATTTAAGAGACAATTTTAAAATTTGAATCCTCTATCTATTATTTTGAGCACAGATTTCAGTGGACATTATAGGAATTCCAGCACGCATTGATTGAAGAGGGTCAGTGACTAAAGCAGATGGAAGATCCCACAAGACAGGAAGATGGGTATAGAGGAAACTCATCAAGGTCTTTGATGATGTCAGCAGAACTAGCACAAGTTAATTTTTTTAAATCCAGAAAATCTCTTCCTTGACCTCCAAAATATTCTGGAGGACTTATTATTATTAATTGTTGTGTTTATGATTTAAATAGCTGAGTTGTGATCAGTGCACAGGTCTAACCACTCCATGGCAGTAAGTCTCCGCTGGTTTTTATCTGGGCTTTGTATTTTCTAGGGATTAAGCATGAAGCACTTTTGCTCTTAAAAGTGCATAATTAAATGCAATGAATTGACTCAAAAGAATAAAAAAATTAAAATGTAACACATTTGCATAATATATAACTATGAAATCAATATTAGCCATTAATGAACCTTGTAGAGTTTGTAGACTTTACCATTTTTCCTCATACAATAAATTATTTTACATTTATGTTTTCACCTTATATAAAAATACTAAGTACAAGGTGTTGATAAGCATAAAGTCTGAGGAAAAGTAAGGCCTTATCAATGGGTCAACTACTGAATTTTATTGCTGGACTTAATCAATAATGTCATTCCTACCTAAATTACATATTGCTCAGGATTTTAAGTAAACTACATTCAATCTGATCTGTGTATGTTTATGTGAGCAAGGAGAGAGATGTACTGAGTGCTGAAGACAGAGGTGAGGAGGAGAGGAGAATACTAACTCCCTGGCCATACATCTTTGCTTTGATGGGCAATGAACATATGTTATTTTGGCCATCAAAAAACAAAAACAAAAAACACCTATTTAACGAAATGAAAAAAATCTATTTAGCTGACTATAGATGGGGAACAATAATGTTAGCTGAACACTTAATATGCACCAGGCACAAGATAGATAGATAGATGATAGATAGATGATAGATAGATAGATAGATAGATAGATGATAGATGATGATGATGATGATGATGATGATAGATAGATAGACAGACACACAGACAGAACCCTTGTGACCTTTGGGTAGGCAGAGCTGATACTCCAAGCCTTTATGGAAAATGTTTGACTCTCAGACAGAGCCCAAGGTCTGAACTTCAGCACCATGATGCTATAGCTCATTCACACACACTAATTCTGAGCATCCCTTCTTGAAGGGTCTGAAACAAGGATCACAAAGTCAGTCTTAAAGGATGGTGATCATGCTAAAATACAAAGCTCTGTGCTGAGTGCCTGGTGCTTCGTGGATGTTCAGAAACTTTTTATGTGATGTTTTCTTGTTTGTGTGTGTGTGTGTGTGTGTGTGTGTGTGTGTGTGCATGTTTTGTGTTTGCCATTTGGAGTGAATCTGGATGGTCCTGTTACATTAAATGCCTTCACACTTACATATTACGAACAGTGTCACTTAATCAGATTAAATACTGCTGAAGCCACTAATTGGAAAGAACTTCATACAACTCTAACCCAACACTGCTCCCGCTCTTGGTCATTTGCACCTCTGCAGAGATACTCTTGGGGCAGTGTCTCTTCTTAGGCGGGCAGAGGAAACACTGCCTCCAGAACAGCTTATTCTGTGCAGCCAGAACTGCGGGCACAGTGCAGCTACTCACGGCCTCCTTGCAAAGCTTTGAAACAGAAAAACCTGCTGCAGAGCAGGCACCTCCGAACGAGGCTTCCTCTGTGTGCTACTCGTTAAGCAGTAAATAATTAAAACACCCTGGAATAGACAGGTAAAATGCAAGCAGCAATGCTGGCAACACAGACATGAAAGAGAAGGGGAAGAAAATGAATTTAAAAAAAAAGGCAAGGAAATAATTCATTTGAAGCTCTAATAAAGTTTCATTTGCAGTCTTGTTTAAAGATATATCTGGCTTTAGGGATGTAACCTAATTACATTTTTATTCTAAGTTCCATTCAAAGATCTTGGACTTTGATTCTTTAACACAGATCAAACATGGTATAATTTTCTCATGGCTATCAATACTTAAAAAGGATCTCTTCATTAAATACTATAAGGTCTATGAATGTGTACATATAGTAGATGGAGAATAAACTGATGTGGCCTGAAAAGGGACAATTAATTTATACAGAAATAGCAATGCTAATCCACTGGCTTCTAAAAAAAGTTTTATTAAACTATTAGATTCACTCTTATGTGCAAGTGTTAAGCGACTCTTTCTAATATGGGTCTAGTGAGATGCTCCTAGAAATGTGTACTGGAAGCCACGTTTCAAATCCATTTAAGAAATTTAGGCTTAAAATGGGGCATGAGAAGGAGTAGCCAGAAGTCCTGAGCTTTGTAACCACCCAGAGATTGAGGGAGGTGCTTTCCACTGGCCTGCAGTTTGCCCAAGACTCTTGGCGACTGGTGTATTGGAGTCATCGAGGTTCAAATCAGACTCTTCTTTGATTGGATTTATTCCCACTCCTTACTAGGGAACCTGAATGGAAGAATGGGTTTCTCTTCCAGAGAATCTTCTGGGAAAAATTTCCTCCATGAGACTTAAGATGCAAGGTTAGGATCAGTATACAAGTGGGCGGAAACAAATATACAGGATTTTTTTTTTTTTTTCACTAGAAGAGGGGAAAATGTTCCCAATGAACTCGATTAGTTGTGCTAAAGGTACGACTAGACTTAGATGCTCCAACTGGAAAACCTACAAACGGCTATGAGAGTTTTGCTGACGTTGTTTTCCATTTGCTTTTTCCCCTTCAACTATTCACAGTAACTACCAATAACTTTGTTTTCCAGTGCTGAACCTTTAATAAGATGACCTTTGCTAGTTTACGGGTCACTTCCTCTTGTAACACCTTGTATGTAAAGGAGGCTCACTGCTGTAAATTTTAACATATGATAGCCATTTAAGTAGAAAATAAGAATCATTTAAAACTAAAAATAATCATATGGTGCTTGTCAAAATGTACTAGGAGCAAATTACAAAGGTGTTATTGCCTCATTATTGATAGTGCATGAATAAAATACTAAGTTTAGAAAAACTGAAGACAATTTTAATATTTACTATATTTTGGGAGTCCAGTTCATACACATTGACCAAGGACTTTCCTGTTTTTTAATACCAAAAGCTATGAGTTCTGGAAACTCCTTCAGTTCCAGACAAACTGGGATGATAGTTGTCCTACTATTGACCCAAAATACAAAAGAACTTTGAATATATAATAAAGCAAAAATAAAACATACAGCAAAGACATAATACAATGTATATTCACTTATTTTAAGGGCAAAAATATATCAGCAGGAACAAAAAACCAAAAGGAAAAAGTCTTTATATATTGTTTCAATGACACCATCAATCATTTAAAATGTACTTATTTTGCTCAAATTTTGTTCTATTCCTTTTCTATATCCAATCACAATTTTTACATAGTTGTAGAGAGTTGAACATAATTTTTCTGCTTATCTAGATTATTTTATTAGAACTACTTTCCATATTACATATTTTCATAATTGCACTTTGAAAGGCTGTATATTGGTATATTACCTTCCAAAGCCATTTAAATGATTCACAGTACTGTGGGCAATAAGTGTTACTTTAAGGACACATGATTATTATTATTTTGCAATTTTAAGAAGTGTTAAATGGTACTTCACAATTATTCAAATTGATTTTTAAGAAGTGGCTTATTTTCTCATGTATTCATTATATTTCCCCTTTGGTGAATTGTTTACAATTCTATCTATTAAATTACAGTTGCCTTAACATTTTTCTTACCAATTGATGTGCACTTTACAAAGAATATATCTACTAATTCTTTGTTACATATACTGCACATAAAGTTATTTCCCCCCTTTTCCCAATCTCTGCCTTATGTCTGAATACTGATCTGTCTCCTCTGATGTGAGGTCTGCAAATCATTCTTCCTTTGCAATTTGTTCAGCCAACACACCCGCCCACTATCTCACTCATCTTCAAACTTGCAAATCTCCCGCTCCTTTTTTCCCCTATGGTTCATTCCACCCACAATTCTTGAACAGCTTGATTCACATGTGGATTTCAACACATGACAAAAAGCCTTTTTATAAAGACTTTCAAGCTTTCCTTTTCCACTGACTCAGTTTACCAGTCTTTCTTATCCCCTTTTCTCTTCATTTCTGGAAGACCTCCATATGGTATTAACCTTGATGGAATTAGATTTCCTAAGCAACTGCCCTGTAATGTACAATCTGGACAGTCTGGAAGGGTGGCGTGGATCACATGATGAAGGAGGGTTGTCCTGGGATCCTGATGGATTGTGTGACTGCCTGAACGCTGCCTGGGAATCTTGGGCTGGGCATGAAGGCAAATGGTTTGGCCAGAGAACAAATGAGGAAGGACATTTATACATAGGGAGAGGCACTTGTTTTTATCCCTAATTTTGTCAGAGTCAGTCCTACTATTTCAGAAGCCTTTTCTTATCATGATATTAAGAAAAATGCATCAAGGAAAAATAAATCCAGAACATCCTCATGAGGTCTCTGCTGAGCAAATTTCTGTACAGGAAAGTAGTGTCAGGTAATGGAAAGAACATTGACCCGAATATCTAATGACACAGGTTCCCATCCTGGCTCTGATGTGCTTTGGTGTTATTTAAAATGTTCACATCATAAATGAGAAAAAACACTCAACATTTATATATGAATATCCTATCTCTGGGTTTCAGCCATGATATACATTGCAGATGCAACTGACTTGTTCTAAGTTTATCTGAATATTACTCTTAAATCAGATTAAAGAACCATGTACATAGAGAGTTGGTATGTATTTGTGGTGAGCTAGGTATAGGTAGGGGAAAGAGATCTGGCATGGATATTAGGAACTCTGGATTCAAGTTTAGCAGCTGCCATTAACAAACTATGTGATCATAGCAGAATTGTTTAATTCTATGTTTTATCTTACTTATTTATCAAATTAGCACCTGGACTAGGTTATCTTAAAGATCTAACATGGCTCTAAAATCCATCCATCTAAAAAAACTGAATGACAAAAGTTCTGAACCCAGTTTTTAACATTTGCTCACTATTTGCCCAACATAGCCATCTCCACCTGTTATTCTATAGAAATGAATTTTTCTTGACCCTTAGTGCTGTTCTTCTAGACTCTTACCTTCAGCTTTTAGGGATTCTAAAACACACGTATAAAAGAAGAGCCACCAGAGAACAATCTTTTTCTAATCCCCATCCAAGCTACTCCTCCTCCAAGTGTTAACTCATTTGTATGCAGTAGACCAGAATCAAAGGGAAACAACAGGAACATTCAAAAAAGCCTCTAAGCTCCAGAGACAGAGAACTCCAAGCACCCACTGCACACACAGAAGTGATCTTACCACTCAGAAAGGCAATGGGGAAGCTATCAATGATCAAAGCCCCCCCACCATGCATTCCCAATGTTTGGAGGAAAACAATAAGAAAATCTTGAACACCGGTGGAGCAGATGGTTTTGTTTCTTAATCAAAAACACAAGCCCAAGTGTGTGCACCTGGAATCCTAGTGACTTGGGAGACTGAGACAGGAGTATCGCAAGTTGAAGGTCAGTCTCAGCAACTTAACAAAGCCCTAAGCAACTTAGTGAGACCCTGACTCTAAATTATACTACCTAAATAGAAATGTAAAACGTTTTTTTTGAAGCATGTATGGGATGCAGCTCAGTGGTAAATCTTCTCTGGGTTAAATCTCCAGTCCCCACAACCCAAAACAAACAACCAACCCACCAGCCCAAAGAAAAAACAGTTCAAAACGGTTGCTGTGTGATGGACTCACAACTGTTGCAGTGCGCAGACCTCTAGAGGGAACTCGGAGGACACGAACAGTGGAGCAGAAGATGAGAGGACTGAGATGGACTGTCAGAGTTTAAAGGAGGAGATGGGATGAAGGGAGACACCAAGGGAAAGAAGAGCAGCAGCGGCCAAGTTGGAGAAGCTGGTTGGGATCCCTGAAGGTGCCTTCTCATGCAGTTTGTCCTTGGACTCCCATGCTTGTCTCTCTGAAGACATTTTCAGTTTCAATGGATGATTCCCTGGGACTGCTGCTTGGGAAGACTGATCCCGAGTTACTGCAGCAGAGTCTAACTGACAGTTGCAGCCTGAGAGTGAAAGAGCATGTGAAAAGAGACAGGAGCCTTTCTACAGGCCCATGTATCAAGCAGAGGAGAACCAGGCACTTCTCCAATCCCACTACCTCCAAACAAGGCTCTGAAGAATTAAAATTATTCTATTTTTTTTTAACAATTCAGAGAGGCATAAAGAAGTTAATTTTAGGTTCCATCTCTGCCTTTTGTAAACTGACATTTTTTTTTCACCACGGTAAGCTGATGCACAAAAAGTTATAACGACTGGTCTTTCAATGACTGTTTAAGCAACCATAGAAATCAGGGCAGGAAGTGAACTAAGAGCAGATACTATCTGCTTCACCTCCCTCATTTCAGAGATGAGGAAAACAAGATGCACAATGATTGAATAACTTATCTACATTCATATAATTAATTAGCAAAAGGCAACATCAAAAGACAACCTTAGTGTACCACCCATTCTAATCTTTCCATTGCAACACTTCATCTCTAGCATGATGCTCAAGTACCATGCTAAATACCAAAGCCAAGACAATCACCCAATGTCTATCAACTCTACTATTAATTTACCACCTGAATGAATGGGTAAGTTTCTAATTTTGATTTCAAACGTTTGTCCCATATTCCTAATATCTATGCAGATTGGGCTTCCTTTGCTATCTAATGACCAATCTGTGCATTTAATTAACATCGCCCCTCCCCCCTCATATTTTCCTACTTCATAAATAGTTCTTTAATCTTCCTGATTATCTCTTACCAACTGTAAAACCCTCTGTCCTTTACCATACTTCACGGAGATATTTTAAAAGTAGCTTAGTTTCCTCCAATTAAAAAATAATAATGCACAAAGTAACCGATTCTAACAGCAGGAAAGGGCATACCATGCAAAACGCGTCCGCCTCCATTCCACATCATCAAGGCCCTTCTCTAGAGGCTGCTCTGGTTGAGATTTTGTGTATCTGATGGGTTTTAAATCCACTCAACAGGGCTAACATCTCTATTAATTTTTAATAAAATGAAAGAGAAAATAAAAGACCACACTAAAAACTGATATATCCTTTACATGTCTTTTAGTTATTAAGGCTGTTTTTCTAATAAACTGGCAAGTGTTATTCCATGACAAATAAGAAATTACAATGAAGTTTCTATCAACTTGGATGTGACATTTTGATTATCTTAAATTTTTGTATTTATACCTTTTTTTGAGAACTGAATACTGTAATAATCAACCTCACTTCATATGTTTAAGAATAAAATTAAAGCCAAATTTATAATGGAATGTGAGTAAAATAAAAGGCCAAAATGGTAGGGAAGGATTGTTTACATGAAATATTAAGGACTTTTTGAAAATAGTCTTGTGTTGATTTAGATGGTTTTCAATTGATCACCACCCAGTTGTTTTACACATCAAAAGTTTCAAATAAAGGAACATCACATTCTTTATGCATGTCGAATCATCATTCCATCACTGGTATATTCTTTTCTTTTTTTTCCTAGAATAATATCTTTTGTTACTTAAGGAAATCATTGACACCATGCTGACCATTGTATTAGTTTTCTGGCTGTAACAAAGAACCACAAACTAGGCAGCTTAAACAACAGAGACTTCTGGTCATGCAGTCCTGGAGGTTGGAAGTCAGAATTTAAGATGTTGGCAGAGTTGATTCCTTCTGGGGGCTGTTAGAGAGAACCTGTCCCATGTCTCTGTCCTACCCTTGTATGTCTCTAGTAGATCATGGCTTGTAGGTGGTGCTCTGCCTGTAACTGCACATCATCTTCTCTGTACATGCCTGTCTTTGTTTACAAAGTTTTCCATTTCTGTGTTTTGTCATATTGGATTAGGGCCTGCCATAATGTCTTCATGTTAATTTGATCATATGCAAAGATCCTATTTCCCAGTAAGGTCACAAGTATTGGGAGTTAAGAACTCACCATCTTTGGGGGGTTCACAATTCAACTCTGCTATAGTTTGGATTTGAAGTGTCCCCCAAAGGCCCATGTGCTGAAAGCTTGGTCCTAGATTGTGGTAGAACCTTTAGGAGGTAGAGCCTAGTGAGGAAGTTAGGTCATTTGGGGTGTGACTTTTTGGGGGATGTTGCGACCCAGGCTCCTTCTTTTCTTTCTCTTTGCTTCCTGGTCACCATGAGGTGAGAGCTTTGCCCCACCACTCACTCCCTGTCATGATGTTACTCCCTTATTTCAAGAAATAATAGAACCAATGAACCATGTACTGAAACCTCTACTAAGTGGAACTTTTTTTCTTTTTCAGTTTATTTCATCAAGTATTTTGTCACAATGACAGAAAGCTGACATAAACCCATAACAAATATGATCAAAACATCACCAATGCATATTGTCCTTGTCCTCTCTTAGCTTTGTTTTCTAAAAGCTCTAAGCACCAACACAGAGCAGGGGCAATGTATTTATACAGCCAGGAGACTGCATGGTGGATGGAAAAAAAGGCCTCCTACCAACCTGAGAGAACTAGAATCACAGACAGGTCACAGGTGAAGCAAGTCTGAGGTCAAAGCACAGAAAGATAGGTCAGAAGAGTTGGGGTGTGGGTGAGGAGCGTCCCTGGAAGCCTCGTGCAGGAGAGAACTGGCCTTTGTGCTTGTGACTCTGAAAGCCTAATGCACTGGACATTGAGTAGTCCCTTTAGGTCTTATGATGTAGAATCAGCCACTAGGAAAGCTGCCACAAGAAAATGGGTTTGCTCTTAGAGCCAGAAAGTTCTCTGGTTAATAGAAACTTTGGCCTCATTTCCCTAGGCCAATGGGAATGCAGTTCAGATCTCATGGCTGATTTTGTAGTCACTTTAAATACTGAAGGATCTATTAGATAAGGGATCAATGAAGGGTGCCGTCTGATGGTCCAGCAGATGATGGATTTGTAAGCATGGAATATGCGTAGAGAGGTACAGAAGGGAAAGTGCAGGGGAAGAAAACCAGACCCATGATGGCAATGATGAAGAAAGGTCTAGAAGTTTACTTGTCAAACCTCTGGATGGATAGGTGGAGCAGAGTCAGAAACTCTACCTTAAACCCGCAGCTCCTGATGACTGTGTTGAGACACAAATGTGCTCTCTTGTTGGTTCCGAAATGTGCCACAAATGCTGTTTTACAACAACAACTCAGCCAAAGTTTTTGAATGATTTATTTTTCTAAACATGTAACGTTGATTTGTCATTATCCAATTTTCAAAAGTGTTAAAACTTTTAAAATTTGAAATTAGGAATTCATGTGAATTTCAACATGTTTTCTGAGTGGGAGAAGAAGGCTGTAGAATTGCTGGTAGTGTATAACCCTCAGCAATTTGACCACAGTCCATAATTAGGAGTGGTGTTTACTTCTGCTTTGGGGGAGAAGGGTTTATTGAAATACCAATACTCTCAAAGTCAATGTTAAGAACCACATATATGTTGTGAGAGAAGAAAAAGGCTGAAAACAGTCACCATCAACACAACATCAAGGTCCTGATGCTGAGGTATCTGGAAAATAAAATACCAGGATATAGAAGCCCATAGACAATAGCTGTTGTTATGGTTTGGATATAGAATGCCCCCACAAAGGTTCAAGTATTAAAGGTTTGCTCTCCAATGTAGCAAAGCTCAATAGGTAAAGCTTGTGGGAAGTGGTGGGATCAGGAGGGCCCTGACTTCATTAATGGATTAATCCACTGAGGGATTCTTAGCTGAAAGGACTAACAGGGAGGTGGTGGAAACTGCCAGGAGGAGGTAGAACCTAGTTGAAGGGAGTATGGCCTTCGAGGCATTTGGGGTATTATATCTTGTCTCTAGCCTGTCTCTCTCTCTCTCTCTCTCTCTCTCTCTCTCTCTCTCTCTCTCTCCTTCCTGGCTCTCATAATCTGAGTAGCTTTCTTCTGACAAACCTATACTTACCTGACATGATGTTCTGCCTCATCTCGGTACCAAAGTAAGGGAGCGAACTAATCATGGACTGGAAGCTTTGAAACTGAGTTGAAACAGATCTGTCCTCCTTTAAACTGACTTTCTCAGGTATTTGTCACAGCAATGCAAAGCTGACTAACACATGTGATGAGCAGGATGACAGAGACTTTTGACATTGAGGCTACTCCTCAGTCTTGGCAAATACTGGCATGGTTTGGGGTCACCAAATATTTCCACAGGCTAAGCAGCACTGTGGCTCAACAAGAGTGTGTGTGTGCTTGGCAAATAGTCAAGTAGCAAGCCTATCTTAAGCTGTTCTTCAGCCATGGAAACCTATTGGGAATGTCCCCAGAGATCTAGATGATGTTTCTAGTCACGTGAATTATTGCCTGGGCTATGATTTAATGGATATGTGTGAGAAAGATATTTTCAGGATGGACTATGGTGAGGATAGAAAGTCAGACACCCCTTATTTCTATGATAAGCCATCTATATAAGGGCTGTCTGATTTGCTATCCTCAAGATAGTCCATCCTGAGATGTCGACATGCAGTGTTCAATGTTGGTAGTCACAAAAATTGTTCCCACCCTTTGATGTCTTTGTTCTAAGGACTGGTTCTTCCTCTATATTGGGTTACTGAGTTAGCCAAGGGAATTTAGTGAATTCCAAGAGAATTTAGTGAAGGAAATTTGGAGTTTGGAATTGAGTCAAAAAGTTCAAGTTTTGAGTAGTATATCCTAATTCCTAGACCCATGATTAGGTAGAGTCTCTGACCCAGAAGGAAACACGGGGACACTCGGTCAGTCAGGGGGGCCACTATTTTCCCCTGGCTTTATTTTTGAGTGGCAGCAATCCCAGTACCCTGAAACACCTTAGGCCACTTGGTAGTAGTTAATACATTATTGCATATTTATGATGGAGTCATTCTACATCAGCTAGTTTTAAAACTGTATTATTTTTATTTTGTAGGTATAAATGTATTTCATGTCTACTATAATGAAACAATACAGAAACATAAAAATATAAAATATATCCATCCATTTTTCTATCTCAAAAATAGAGTTTCTGGAAGACTAAGTTATATTAGTAAATTGAGGAACTTGCTAAAAATGTTAAAATGGGAGTGTTTGGGAAAGCAAAAGTTAGATATCACATTCCAAAGGAAAGGCTTCTATCATTGTATGAAACTTTCCAAGAAATT
This sequence comes from Glaucomys volans, assembly GCA_020662805.1. NCBI lineage: Eukaryota > Metazoa > Chordata > Mammalia > Rodentia > Sciuridae > Glaucomys > Glaucomys volans. Next base: position 109,578 of record JAJEJO010002956.1, on the reverse strand, counting down.
GCCAAAAATCATTAACAGAATTCTTGGAATTCCTCGATAAGGGCATATAAGCATTGGAGGCTGTATTAGTCAAAGTTAGATTTACCCTGTGGTAGAAAACAGATCCTGAAATCCCAGGGCTTGAGACAAAATAATTTTCTTGCTCACAGGAAGTCCACCGAGGACTGGGTGACTCTAGAGAAGCCCCCCGCCATGGCTTCACCATCTCCATGGTTGCCATGGGAAAAATAGAGACAGCACAGATAATCCACATCGGCACCTCCGTGCTTCAGCCCAGAAATGACTACTGATAAAGTCTATTGTCCAGAATTAACATTTTTGTAATGACCAACATGTGGCACTCAATAAATGGCAGCTTCCATGCTTTTAATTATTGGAAAACAACATTTCAATGATCAGACAAGAGTTCATTATGTGTAATGACCGTACTTATTACCCTATTATAGATCATTTCTATTGTTTCCCTTTTTTCTATGGCAAATAATGCATACATAAAGATATAACATGTTTCTATGGATATCCTTGTGTTCATATCTGATTTTTTTCTTAGAAGTGGAATTACAGGATTAAGGGATGTTTAGTCAACTTTTTCATCATTTGTTACTGAGGGACCTGACAAGAACAATGTAGTGGAGGAAAAGTTTTATTTTGGCTCAGAGTTTCAGAGGTTGAATCCACGGTCAGCCTACTGCATAGTTCTGGGCCTGAGGTGAGGCAGAGTATCAGGGCATAGGGACAAGCAGAGGAAAGCTGCCTGGGATGTGACAGCCAGAAAACAGAGAGAGAGAGAGGAGGGGGTTCTCACCAGGAACAAAATATAAACCCCAAGGTCACACCCCCAGTGACCTATTTCCTTCAGTCATACACTACCTGCCTACAGTTACTGCTCAGTAAATCCACATCAGTGAATTAATCCACAGATTAGGTTAAGGCTGTCTCATGACCCAATCATTTCACCTCTGATCGTTCTTGAGTTTTGGGGAGAAACCTCAGATCTAAACCATAAAAAACAGCAAACAAACAAACAAACAAACAGATATGGGCATTTAAAATACTCTTTTTATATATTCCCAAATTGAATGCTGGAAATATCAGACCAATTTATCCCCTAATCAGCAGTGAAAAAATGCTTAATTTATCACAATTTCACAAGCATTAAAAGTTGTCTTAAACAGACTTTGATTCCTCCACATTTGAATTGGGTGCATTCTGAGCCTAGTCTACCAGTGTGCTTACATTGTTGCAATTATTGAAAAACCTACTTGCCTCTTTCATTAAAATGTGAGCTCCTGAATAAAGGGGCCAAAATATCTTTTTTAGCCATAAATTCCTAACACTTATCTGAGTGCTTAGACATAATAGGAACACAAAAAACAATTGTTAGTACAGGTGAAAACTAATTGACCTTTAATGCCTTAATACATGCTTTTGTATTATCAAATTTTTCATGCTAATTACCCGGTTGAATTTCTTTGAGTTGTCTTCCTTCATTCCTCTATCCATTGAGTGATTTTTCTCATAAATGTGTAAGTGTTCTTTATATAATAATGGTATTGCTCCATTGTCAAGTTTGTTTCAAATATTTCCCAGTTTTGAAAATTGTATAAGATCTTTGATAAACAATTTAAATATTATGTATCAAATCTCTTACTTTTTATATCTGATAGAGGGAATTTTATTCCTCTAGCCTTATGTTTCATAAAGGGACTTATTTCCTTTCCTCTTCACTTTTCAAGGGAGAAGGAATGGCATATCTCTTGAAATGCTTAACTCTCATCCCTTTGGAACTCAGTTTTGAGGAAGCTCATCTCTGAACTTCATGATGAAGCTCAAAGGAGATGACTGGAACCCATAGGAGGACCTGAGCTTGACCTGTCTGCCAGAACTCGGGGTTAGGATGAATTCTGGTAGATAACAGCGAATCCAATTCACACAGATCTAAGCCCTGCTCTCCAATCAGCCTTATGAATTATGATCAGCTTTCCATTTCTGTTGATTTCATCCTATGCTTGGGGTAGGGAGAGGCTATATAACCTCCATCACTATCCTTTGCACCTTGTCCAATTATTTTGTGTTTCAAAGGTCTTTCTCCTCAAAGATTGAGTAAATAATTGCCCATACTTTCTTCATGATTTTACAGCTTAATTTTAAATGTTCTCATAAGATTTGATTTTAAAATATGATAGAGAAATAACCAACATTACTGCCAAATGTCTGGTAATATGTAAAATCATAAATAGAAAATGAAAATCATGCTTTCATGTATCATCTACTTCCAATATTATTGACATGCAGTTTTAAAAATTTAACTTTAAGTTGATTTAAGGGTTTGCTGCAAGATCTATCTTTTGTGTCAGAATTTCCCTATTCTTGAATTCTTTATTTTGACATGTCTCTTGTTGCATTCTAGAGTATACATGGAAACTATATGCATAGTGCTTTCTGAACTTGCATATCTAAAATGTCTTCCTATTGCTTCAGAATGTAGCTCTGTAGTAGAGAAAACTGAGTCTTATTTAACTCTTGTCCTGATGCAGGCCATCTGTGTATTCCCTTTGGATACTGGTAGAAGTCTGTCTTTATCTGAGTAGTTGAAAAATTTCTGGGATATTATTGAACTGTGGATTTCTCTTTATTAATTTTGACTGAAGTATGAAGAGCTATTTGAATTTGTGTATTTCGATTTTTTAAGGGTCAAGAAATCTTTTTTAAATAGCTTTGCTTTTGTTCAAATATTGTATATTCTTTCTTGAGAATTTCCATATGTGTCATCTTGTCTCCTTGTTTTCATTTCATCTTTTCTTTGCAATCTGGGACAGTTATTTGAGTTTGTCCTCAACTCCATGAACTCAGCTCTCCATTGTACCAATTCCACTCTTCTGGAAAGCATTCCTTATGTAGAACTTACAGATCTAAGAGGTAAGGGTTAACATGTCCAGAACTGATCCAAGGCTCTAGCTTCTCAGAAAAAATGATGGACTCTAGCAAAGCTCCATGGAAACCAGATAGGCTTGGTGCTTGAGGCAACCAAACTCAACCCATTGCAAACACTTGGCCTCCAGTCCTCTCCTGATGGGTGAGATTGATACTTCCCAAACTACGGGAGTCCGTGTGACAAATCTTGCTATCTATATGCCATACCCTATGGCTTCAACCATAGGCCTCTGTCTCAGCCCCTATTTCCATCTCCCTGCCCCTACTGCCCATCATGCAGGGGAGGGAGGATGTATCACATCATGAATGCTGAGCAGGAAGAATAGGACTGTATCAAGACTTTTCCATGTCATATCACTACTGTGTCTGGGTCTTGATTACACACTTATGAGACAATACTTCCCTAGTTATACAGCATCCTGTGCTATATGGGGAGAGCTGTACTCCTGATACTGCTCTTGTCTCTGAGTTCTCCCAGAGCAGTGCTGCTCCTGTTGGTTGACTGCAAGCATCATATATTAGTCAGGGTTCTCTAAAGGAACAGAATCGATATTATAAAAAGGAGTTAATTAGATTGGTTTACACAACCAGAAGCTGGATAGTCCAAAATGGCTGTCTGCAAACTGGTGAGCTGGAGGAAACAGTAGCTGTGCAGTCCAAGAGGCTGAAGCCTCAGAACAAGAGGGATCAATGGTGCTACCCCAGTCTGAAACCAAAGGCTTCTGGAAACTCCCTGGAGAATCACTGGCAGAGTTCTCTTTGGAAGAGTGAAGAAGTGAGGGTCTGATGTGTTCCAGGCAATTGTAGCAGTGATCAAGAACCCATTCAAAGAGAAGTGAGCTTGCATCTGCTGCTGCCTCCTTGTTCTTCCAAATTTTACTCCATCCAAGCCACCATCCTATTGGATGGTACTGCCCATGCTTAGGGAGGGTCTCCACTTCAGTTCACTATCCCACATGCCAATCATTCCTAGACACAACCTCAGTGACACACCCAGAAGCCTCTTAATCTTTGGCATTTCTTAATCCAGGCATGTTGATGATTAACTATTTAAACATTTTCAAATTAACTATTCCACGTGGCTTCCCCAGTTCTCTTGCTGGCAATGGCAGTTATCCCAAAATACTTCCAGGTGCACATCATGGCCTTCTGGAACAAATTAGGGAACCTGACTAGATCTATTTAGGGATAAGTCAAAACTCAAATTGGAGAAGGAAGAATCTCCTTGTACTGTTGTGTCAGACTTTAGGAGGTAGTGATTGTGAATAGGAACTAGTCTTGGAAAATACTGAGTAGAGGGGATTAAGGTGCTCAGTGATGGAATTCCTCATTTTTTTGAGATATTGAAGGGACTTACCTAGGCTGGGATAGGCACTCTACTGAGAGGAAAACTGAATTATTGCCCAAAGTGCTGGTGCTATACCCAACCATTAATGCCGACCTGGCAGGAAAGGACTGAAGTGAAGGTTCAGCCACATAAGCTGATGCTGTATCCTGGCCTTGGCCCATAGCAAGGAGTTGATGTTTCCTTAGTCATGTCTCTTACAAAGTCCTCTCTCTCTCCTGGAGTCTGGCCTCTGGCTCTGCTAGACCTCTGAGTCTGCTCCAGAATGAATGCGCATGCCTACTATTGATCCAGTGTCTGAATGCTTTCTCCAGCATGCCCATGGGTCCTTGACCATAAGATCCTCAGAATTCTAAAGGATACAGCCTGTGATTTGCTACAAGTGTCTGTCACTCTATGACTACTCCATGCCTGCTATTCCTCTATAGGTCTATAGCCCTTGAGCCAATGGGAACCAGGCCAGACTGTATGCTAGGATCCCATCTCTAGCATGTGCTGTGAGACATCCTTTCTCCAATTTTGCTTATATGTCTGCTGTGCTGAAGGATTCTGGCCAGGGGCGTCTGTGTGAGGGCTGGTCACATTTGTGCCAAAGGGCTGAACATTACCCTTGACTGCAACCATGTGCCCAGTCTCTGTGAAAATGGCTTCTGCTTCTGTTCCTCATTTGCTCTACAGTTCCCTGAGGGAGCTGGAGCCCTGCCCTGGACTACAGCCTATTTGGTCAGGCCCTGAAAACCTGCCCATTGCCATCTGCTGGCTAATATCCTCTTTTAACCTGAATGAGGGCACCCGTGATCAGGATGCTGCCACCTGCCCCTAGCACAGCTGCTGCCTAGCTGTTGCTGTGGGGCCTCCATTCGCTTGTCTGGACCCATCAGATCTGATAAGCAGAAGCCTCACCACCATCTCCTCAGTGGGAATCCTATAGGCAGGTGAGCCCCCTCCACTCCAGCCACATATTCCTGATGCTCCTACACTTCTTATGAAAATTCTCCCACAGATTACAAAAGCTACACAGATGACTTTTGCCATCACCAGGCAAATTCAAGACTCAAAGTCAATCCCTGGAGTTTTCAACAACACTGACTCAGTGGTTTTATCAGTCAGGCCTGGTTCTAGGGTCTATGCTCTGTTTAAAAGCATATAGAAATTTTTTAGATTTGATGAAAAGTAGTTTCAAAACAAAATCACACACCCTAAAATAATTTCAAAAGCCAAAGTCTCTAAAATATTTCAAAGCATTCTATTTGTTATGGAACATGGATGCATTTTATCATGCTGGAGGGTGGGGCACCCAAGTGAGAGCAAGTCAAAGACTGTGAGTACCGTGTCAACGCAGCCCCACACAGATCACTTTTACCAACTCGTCCTTGCTCTCTGTCACTGGATGTCTGCCGCTAAAATGATATGAGCAAGCACAGTCCCTTGGTTACTAACGGAAGGACCAGGGAACACTCCGGTATATATTGAATGAGTGAATGAACAGATGAATGAATCAAATAAGCAATTTACAAGTCCTCTAATAGAAATGCATAGAGATTTTAAAAAATCAAAAGGAGAGGGAAATAGGGAATTGTTTAATGGGCACAGAGTTTCCGTTTTGCAAGATGAAAAAGTTCTGGAGATTGGTTGTCTAACAATGGGAATATACTTCACGCTCCTAACCTGTACATTGAGAAGCGGTTGAGTTCCTTGAAGGCCGGTACTTTGCCTTGTACACTGTTTTATCCCCTGGTACTAGGTTCTAAATCAGTATTTGTTCAATGAATAAATGAATTTTGCTCTAATTTGTAATCTCATGACTGCATGGATCTCTGTTGCCTGGAAGTTGCTTCATATATTTTACTGATCTTTTGAGATATCATAGATTGTGCTGCAATGGACCACTTCCATATGTTCTCCTAAATACTTTTGCCTTGTTTCTTCTGAGCTACATGATTGTTCTTAGCCATCTCCCTTCCTCTTTCCACTCCTGGCAGTTTGTTCCACCAACAGACATTTCATGCCCCTGTCCTTACGCTGAATGTGTAGAAACTAAGCCCAAGCTCCAAACGTCACACTGTCTTTATTTCACCTTTCCAGGTGACTTCCCACCACTGCTCAGACATACTTTCCACTCTCAGCAGGTTGCTCCTCTTGCCCCTTCCTCTAATTATGTTCCAGTGTCTGCTGCTTACTCTTACTGAATATATTCCTATTTCTTTACCTGCCTAAATTCCACCTATCTTCCAAGTTCACGACCTGTCCCTTCCGACTCTGCCATGCCTTCCCTGAATCCAGCCTGTATGATCTCTTACTCTACTCTCTGTTTTTCTGTCACACAAGGTAGGCCTGACTACTTTGCATTAAAATCTCATCAACCGCAACTTCTTGGAGCACAGAAACCTTTTAGAAGTTAAAAAAATCTAAAAGAATTGTTCAAAGTCCTATGTAGTTCTAGCCACAAAATAATAAATATTTTTAAAATTTAGGCATTTTGCCATAGTCAAACCTTTATGGAAAATGAGACAGGTTTCTTTAGAGACTAAATAGCATACGCACAATAAAATGTTTCCTTCTTCATACATCTATTAGAGAACACACATATCACCTACATACCGTTGTCCCATAAATGATTTTAATTCTTAAGTTCCTATTTGTAATCTTTAATCACTACACAAGACCTGTTTCTGACCATTTTGTGATTGTTTTAGACTTCAGCTTGTCTTAAGATAAAAGTATAAAGTATAAACTTATATTTAAAGGAGTATAATGGTAGGGTGGCATCCAAGTTATATAGTTTGGGACTTTTACATAGGGGAGTAGGACACTAGGAAAATCATGATGTGAACATTTTGGTTTTTTTCCAAGCATTTTCATACATGAGAAATCAAGTTAAAATGAACAAAGAGGCCTGTCATGAAAGGAAAAAAACGCAAAATTTCAGCTTGTGTGTGTGTGCATCAATGTGTTTGTGTGTGTGTGTGTGCCCGTGTGTGTGTGTGTGTGTGTGTGTGTGTGTGTGGCAGAGGGGGGCGGGGGGATGCTTTCTCTCTGTGAGGATGCTGCAGGGAACTCCAGGCTGTTATCCAGACAGGAGCTGAGCAGGGAATTCTGTGAAGATTATTCTGCAAGGAATACCGAAGCTGGGTTATTCTTGAACTCAAGTCTTTGCCTCAACTCCCACCTGGTTTCGGATTGCCTGGCCTTTGCATCGTCCAAGGCACACCCATTGCAGCCTGACAATGCCCACTTACCCTCTTCCTCGTGGAGAAGGCCCATGTGCGCATGCGCCTCGGCCTCTTTCCTCCCACCGTCGATTTTGATGAATTGCGCAATCTGAAAACATCGTTCATAGAAGTGGTTCCTTACCCACTTGTCTTCAGCGTTATCGAAGAAACAAGCCAGAGCGTACAAGTTATTATATACCTCTTCAAAGTATCCTTCAAAAAGAAAAAAATATAAACTACATTAGAAAGAGTATGTCTTGGGGCACATGCTTGGGAACCGCAAACCGGTAATGTGGTATTTATTTCCCATTTTATTCTTAAAAGTGTGGTTATTTTATAAATCTTATCTGAATGCAAAATTAATATAATTATGTAAGTTAATGAATTATGCACATAAGTAAAGCAACCGAAGTCTTTCCAAAAATGTAGCGCATATTAGAAATTGACATATGATTTGACTTGAAACAGGGGACTTTATATAAGACAGGACTGGAGATATCGATTAGCAGTGCACCCACTTCTTCTGGAAGAAAGGACTGTCATTGGTACTTTTCTCATTGGAGGTTTAAAAATATTAGAGATGGTAGAGGAAGTAATGCTTCTTAACCATGACAAAAATAATATCAGTGAAGAAAGCAGAGAGGATTTGGGAATGCTGCCATATTTTCACCCTGAAGGAAAAAAGAAATCATAGGGTCCATAGATATAAGAAATGATGATCAGGACACCTCCATATGCTGAACACATTTTCTGGTAATGTTTCTAGTAACATAAGTTTCTGGCAGTGTTAAGAAAGAGCAAACTTCTATGCTTCTACATTCTGGGTATTTTTCCCACTGAAAATGTATACATAGTAATCATTCCTTTTACTCAGGTAGTTGTTAGTTTATTACTTAAACCCTTGTAGTTTTGTTCCCCTAAAGTGGCACCCAACTTATTTGCATGCAAAAAGTTGTGTTAATAAATTATGAATTATTCTTATAATCTCCACTGCAATAGTGAACTGAACAAAAATGTTTGTGTGTTAATGAATTGTACTTCAGTCCTATAAACCCCTCTCAAATGGTGAATGTGAACAAATTTATGATCTTTGTCTTTTTCCATTTATTCTGAAAGCACACCTGTAAATAGGTAGTGGCCTCTGAGTTACTATTGCAAAACGTTTCTTATAATAGTCATTGTGGACTAGATATTCACTGATACTAATTGCTCACTACTACCAAAAGAGTCAGCCCAAACGTTCCTGAAGGTACTACAATTATGAACAATATTGCCCATTAATGCCCCTCTAAGATTAAATCCAAAGTCTCAGAAAAATGAAACAAGCTAAACACAATAAAAGTTGTCTGTCAAGAACTGTAAATATATCATCCAGTGTTTCAACAGAAATTTCTAAAACCTGTTCCATTTCTTTACCTACACCTCTTACGTATTATTCACCTAATGCAAATAGACCATGCAAATCTATTTCTTAATATTTCATATTTTTTGGTCATATTTACTGATTACAGAGTTATATTCTTTTTCGATAAGCATTTCATATCCTCTACTTAAATAAAATATTATAATATAAAAGATATTTTTATATAAATTTCAAAAAATAGTCAGCAATAGTTTTTCTGTTTTCAATAATTAAACTTTAACATAAAAATATTCCCAACATGTCATAAGCAACATTTCTTTAAAAAAAGACAATGAGCCATACTTATATAAGCTATCAAGACACCATATTGAAAGACTACTTATCAGCTATTTCTCTACAGTTGGGTGTACCCTTTACATTCTAAGTAGCCTTTTCTCATGGCTTATAGATCACTCTCTTGAATTCTCAGCAGGCATATTCAGAAGATGAAAATCAATTTTATTGTTGGTCTGTTATTTAAACACTATGCTCTCTGAAGAAGAGATTCCATAATTAAATAAATTTTGGAAGTATACACACAATATATGTAAGCATGAAAAAGGCTCTGATAAGTTCTGTGATAAATCTTCTTAACTTCTTAACTTCAGTAATAGTTCACTAAACTTATTTTACCAGATTTTTTTTTGTTTTTGTTTACCTTTGCATAAAACTTATAAATACATTTTGGAGCTTTGTTTGATTAGAACATACCCTGTGTATGTTAAACAAATGTTACTGCAAAAAATTGCTGCTCAACTCTTGGCAATAATTTAAAAGTCAGGCGTAAATAATGTTGGAATTATCTATTGATTCGGTTACCCATTACCATTATTGCCATCTCTTCCCCAACCCCATGGGGCTCAAGATCTTAATCATAATGTTACATACAGATGGTACAGAGATGATTCACAACAACGGATAAAACAGGAAATGTGTCAGGGACAAAGGAACACTTCCAGGAGTGGAAAATAATCCAACAAGAAATGGCTGCCTTACTTTAAACACGACTTTGCTCTAAAACAGCAAGTGATGTTTTGCTAAAGCAATTTAAATAACTCTAGGTTACTGCTCTGTAAATCTCAAGAGACAGAACCGATCCGAGACGACTATTGTTAGTGCCATAGTTTTGATTAAATGAACTTCATTGTGACCCTAGAGCGATGGTCTTTCCAATGAGAAGCAATGAGGTTGTTCAGAGATACGTTATTTCAGGATGATTTTTTCAGACCCCACCACCACCATATGGAATGGAGCCTTGAGATGCTATTCACAGATTTCTATATTTTAGATATATGTGTATACATACGCACACATGCACGTATGTGTGTGTATGTTTTAAGATTAGCATTAATTCAAATTATTAAAAATAAAAGTGTGTATCCCATTTTATGGAGCATTCCCTCTTCAAATCACAATGTTTCCTCAATTAAGTTTATGTGTTTACTGTAAGAAAAAAATTGCACACTTTTTTTTTTTTTTAACAAAGGATTGTATAAACACTTACATGTCATTCAATCAAGTGTTTCGCCTCACCTTTTTTGCAACAGTTCTGATTTTCTGTATTTCAGCCAGGCAAAAGTCACTGCACTTTGTAGTAGAGAACCCTACAGAATAGTCACACTGAGCAAGAGGTAATTTTGCCCCATTCAAAAAATGCAACCTTAGTTACCTGAATATGTGATAAACTGCTCTGCAAAGAAAATAATTCCTTTCATGACTCTGACCACTTGGGCAAGACTTCGTCTGTTATGAAGTTGGGATTTCATGAGTTTCAAATTGGAGGAATATTTTTATTTATATGTGTAGTTACTTTTTTTAAATGAAAGAAATTAAAATGCATCCTACCTTAAAGCAGACTATTTGGCATTTTGGTTTCTTTATTGCTACGGAAGGCTTTATGACTAGTTGACTCATCTGTGACACCTTATGACAAGGCAGATTTTTGCTGATATTTATGCTGCTCAGATGAAAGCCTCCACCTCACACAGTGAATTCCATGCAACTCGACTTTAAAAAGTGGCTAATGGGCAGGTTTTATCTTGTCTAGTTCTGCTTCCAGCATCAGTATCACTTCAGAATTCGGGACCCACATTGGAATGCAGCATTTTCACAACAGCATATTTTATTCCTGATAGTTAATTTCTTGAGAAATTATATAAATCACATTTAAAGTTCACCAACAGATGCCATTTTAAATACTTTTCATACTGTAAGTAACCCTGTCCCATCTCAACCCCACCATCTCCACCCACCCTAGTTTGCTTGATGCGCTTTTCACATCTTGTGTATCTTGCAGTCTTAAGTCAGATGACATCTTGATGGGACTTTACTCGAGATGCTGAGACACTGCCACTGTCCCTGTGACTGTGCCCATGTCTCATCAGGTTTCTCCATGGTAGCTGGGGGCTAACAGAAAGTTGTCAGATACCTCTGGTGGACCTGAAATGAAATGCTGTCATGTCAAGGCCTAAGATTTTATTTTATTTTGAGTTCTATCATCTTCTCACCCAAAATGTTGAAGAAAAGAACAATTTAGAATGCCAAATTTGTATGCCAAAGTCGGAGATTTCCCTTTTTTCTTTGATTATAGGTGACCAATTAAAATGATCAATTCTTAACAAGTAGCTGAAAAATATTCATGACAACAATATCACTATAATCATAGTAGAGATTAAAATATTTTCTCCAATTCTTGACGTATAACTTTTTGGAAAATATTAGAATACCAAAAAAAAGGAGTTTATTAGAAATAACTCCACGGAAAGAACACAATTAATCATTTTAATCACAATTGTGAATTGCAGGCGCTTTTTATCTTCTCAGTACTCCCTAAGATAAAATTTCTGGTTCAAGTAAGAATGTCATGAGAAAAACTTCAAAGCTCATTTACATAAATTCTGGAAAATCCGTGTAATTTTGAAGTGATAGTACTCTTCGAAAGCATCTCCTCAGCAAAAGTCAATATGCAGATAATAAGGGGAAGTTATGTCAAGTTTTATAGTTCATGATCTGAAAGACTAATCTGTTGGAAAGTTCTGGAAGATGTCATTAGGTGCCATGTGCTGTCTTCCTGGCTCGGAGTGACATCACCAGGAGGCAGCGCTCCCTTCATTTGTTCCATACTTGACAAGGGCGACTAGTGCTAACTTGTCTGAATGTTTCCCATTCATGCTGGAGACCATCTGGAATCTTCCCTAGGGCACCTGCCTGCCGTGCCTCCACCTACCTTTCCTTTCTGCGGCCTCGGCCCTGGTCAGGTGGTAGTAGAAGTAATCCAGTTTATCTGGCTGATCCTCCAGATGCCTCTGCAGCCAGAAGATGGATCTGCGCCGCGCGGCCACCCTCAGGCTCTCCCACTGCTTCGTCAGCGCAAAGAGCTCGGTGAAGGACTTGTGGTAGCCGTCCCGCAGCATGTCCACGCAGATGTTCTTCAGGTACGAGTTCCTGTAGCTGGAATAAGAACCAGAGCGCTCAGCGCCTCGTCTGCCCGCTCTTTCCACTCTCTAATAATTAAAGGCTGAACAGTGTTTCTTTCCTTTTTTCTTTCCCTCAGTGAAAGCACTAAAAACTATCAAAAGATCTTTGCCTCAAACTCTTATCGATGAACAACTTCAGTTTAATGAAAGAAGCCGGAAGCTATCTAAATACAGTAATTTTTTTTTAATATGATCCCATTTATTTAAAAATAAAGATTACATATTGGCTCATATATGCATAAAAATGTTCTGAAAATTACATAAGAAACTGTTAATTGAGGTTACCTCTTGAGAAGAACAGTACTTGGGGTAAGATGCCAGGGGAGAGATTTCACTTTATTTCACAGCCTTATATAGTGTAAATACAGTAATTTTAATGAAATTACATTATAAATATATCCGTTCCAGACCTGAACTCCCTTTGATAAGGACTATAAGCTAGTTCACTGACAGTATTAAAAAATACTTGACACACTGACCTTCTGCCCAAACCAGCCAACCCATCAAACAGAAAACTCCAATAAACCAGGCAAGAATCAAATTTGCTATTTAATATCAAAACAATGTCCTGTCTGTATTAGGCAGTTTTATTGTATATTATAGAAGTTTTTCATTCATTCATATAGAATGATTTAGTGAACTCTTTTGCTGTATATACCTATCATAATATATATATTGCTATAAACCTTATATATATATGTATATGTGAAATTATTTTCAGGTAGAATTGTTAATGGTTTCCTACTTCCCTTCTTAGTCCCAGAACTCAGGAGGCTGAAATAGGAGGAACACTTGAGCACAGGAGCATGAGACCACCCTGGGTAACAGCAATATCCCAGCTCAAAAAACAATGAAAACAAATTCTAACTTTAATAATAAATGATATGCATATTGACAGATGAATATTCCATCTACTCATTCCTGCTAAGTACCAACCAATGTTCTAGACTAAACAGACTCAGTGTTCTAGTGAAGTTGTCATTCTAGGGGGAAAATACAATCCCACAATTAAGAAATGACAAATAATGATTGAAAATGTCTACATAAGAAATATACAAAACTATGGGATAGCGGGTGCTTGGTGGCTATTCACCCACCAAAAGGAACAATCAGATGGCAAAAAAAATATTGTTTTATGTTAATTGTTTTAAGCTTTTTTTTTAAAAAAAAACTAACAGCCCAATATTTATAAAAACCAATATATGATACTACTGGAAATAAGGAGAGCTCAGATTAGGCAGAATACCCCAAAGTCCCAACCTCCCTGGTCTTCATTTCTTCTCCTTTGTAAAATATGTGCATTCATATATGCCCTCCCTACATCACAGAATTCTTCCTGGAACTAGATGAAATTAAGTGAAAATGTTGTGGGAATGTGAAGCCCTTTGCTGTTGGTCCTCAGCTTCTGGCTGTGGAGTCGATTCACCTGTGGAGTTTGAACAACAAAACCAAAGTGCCCTGGTTCCATCTGTCAAGAATTTCTGATTTAGCCGATCAAATAAAGAGTAGTAGGTGGAGAGGGTGGAGATATGGAGGTTTTTATTTTTGGCCTTTTTTTTTTTTTTTTTTTTAGTGGGGCCCAGATCATGAAGAGACCTCTTGGTAAAGCCGTGGTAAGACGCTCAGACTCCAAGCAAGGAGAGCCACTGGAGAGGCTGAGTCAGAGCCAACTGGGTGCGACTGCATTTTAGAAAAGGCATCTGGAAGGAACGGCCCCGCTGAAAGGCAGACCTCCCCACACTGGCAGCCAGACTGTTGTACCAGCTCATGGAGTAAAGAAACCACATTTCTAGGTCAAAAGATCAAAAGCTACCCTTTGCTTTGAGACCAGGAAATATTCAAAACGGGGAAGAGTACATTTTGGAGTAACAGTTTTGCCTTTTCTTGCTTGTTCCTCTAGTTGAGATAAAGGAAGAATATGGAGACACAAGTGCCATGTCCTCCCTGTCCCCCTATTCCAAATTCCAGACTGGTGGAAGAGAACAAGTCAGCAACCTGCTGGGATCTAAGAGTAGAAGACACTGGAACCCTGCTTCTTGTGTGAGAAGTCGGAGGGTTACTGGCACCCCCTGCCCACCTCCCCACCACAGGCATGGGAAGGCAGGGAGCCATCAAGGGCGTGTAGGCAGAAGAGCACCAGAACCAGCCCTATAATGCCTCACAGTCCCTCAGTGGTATGGTGTGGCATTATGAAAAAATGTCACAATTTTTCAGAAGGCTCCACAGATGACGCTAAAGGTGCTGGAAAGGAAGGTTCAGTGTGTCTACCCCCATGTTACCCGGCCACGGCAAGGGATGTGTGCTGAAAGGCTTTCCATGAGATTCCCACTAGGGATGGAAGGATGGCACAGCCATGACTGAAATGGGCAGCCCTGGGGGCCTCTGAAAGGGTTCAGGCCAGCAAATCCCAGAGCCGATAAACAAGGATGGACCAAGTATGCTGGAGATGGTTGCCTGTACAGGATGTCACAGGCTAGTGACACATTCAGTTGCAAGTAAGAGAGAACTTGGCTCACAGTATTTTGAAAAATAGAGACTCTACTTTTTGCCTAAATTTGGGCAGCCAAGGGCCTGGATCAGTGGACTAGCAAGGTCAAGATCAAGGTCTCTTGGATTATCTTGACCTTCTCTCCTCCTTGCTCTCTGCTAGTGGCCACAGGGCTCCAGAGACCATATCCACTTTCAAGGCAAGAAGAAAGTAGAATGTGAGGTGGCATTGGCTGTGTCTTTCTTCATATGGGGGGAACACAGAAGCATTCCTGCTGCTCCCAGTAGATTCTACCTTGGACCCCTTGTCTAGAACTACGTCACACACCAGTTCCTGCTCTCCCTTTGCTGCAAGGAGTCTGGAAACCCAAATATCCCAACTTCTTTTGGACATACTGATGCCCCAACCAAGTTGGAGCTGTGTAAGCAAAGAAGAAAGAGAACTGGGGACTGGATGGACAAATCAGTGACAATGA
>JAJEJO010002956.1:0-94146 GCA_020662805.1 Glaucomys volans | reverse complement strand
AGTTCCTGCTCTCCCTTTGCTGCAAGGAGTCTGGAAACCCAAATATCTCCCTTCTTTTGGACATACTGATGCCCCAACCCAGTTGGAGGTATGTAAGCAAAGAAGAAAGAGAACTGGGGACTGGATGGACAAATCAGTGACAATGATAAGGTCCTCCATGAAGATCTGAAAGTAAATCCTGTCATACATTGCCTCCCTGCCTACTCCCCCTGCATTGACAGAAAATGCAGAATGCTCAGTAAAAATGAGTATCCTATAAATTACAAATGATTTTTTTTTTAGTATTACAATGCCCTAAGTATTTCATGGGACATACACACACACACACACACACACACACACACACACGTGCACGCTCATCCCCCCCCCAAAAAAAAAACCCAGAAAAACACCATTTGGTTTTTTAAAAGCGGAATTCAATTTCTGTCATATATTTTTATTTCTAAATCTAGTAACTCTACTTCTTTGGGCTCCCATCAGTGCAAGCCTGTTTTTCTAAGAAGATAGGGTAAGGGAGAAGAGATTTTAGAATCTTGAGCAACCTGAGAAATTGCCAAATTGGACTGACTACCTAAGAGTGACAAGATTGGATTTTTACACTAGGGAGGATCAAGGCTCAGGGCCAGGAATTAAAATTAAGTTATAAAAAAATAAAGACTTTCAATTTAGCATCCTTGAGTTTGTGACTCTGAAATTCACACCTGATCCAAGATAAGGGATGGGAGGAGGGTAAAACAGGCAGCAAGGAGACTCAGGTGGCCATGGATGGGAGAGGAATGGGGGCTGGAACTGGGGTAGAAGCAGGGGGCTGAAGAGAGTTAGGTGGATCCAAAACATACTTAGAAGATAAAAATATTGAGTACTTGGTGGCTGAATGGATGTTGGAGGTGAAGGACAGGGAGGAGCTAGGATGATGATCAGGTTTTTGATTGCATAATGAGTAATGGGTAATTTGCTAAGGAGGGGAATGTTTGCTACTGGGAAAGATAATGAGTTTGGATTCAAATAACTTGAGTTTGGGGAGCCCGAGGGCTCATGCAAGTGGTACCCTAGAAGGCAGTTTGTGGGGTGACATGGGAGGCCTCTGAGGACAGAGGCTGAAAACCTAACCTTGCTTCAGAGGAGCAATGCCAACCTCAGATGTCCTTGCATGGCCTGCCAGAAGGAGTGGGAAAAGTCTGCTGCCGCAAAAATAAAGCAAGCGACAACCAACTAAGAATTAAACACTGACTTCAAACAATGAAAATAAGCACTAGGCAGAGCACTTGGGAGGTCATCTCAGTTCTAATCCTATTCCAGACAGAGGTATAGAAAACCACTCTTCTTCACAGGGAAGAGGAAGGTGGATCTGGCCCACCCAGCATGGAGTCCTACATCCAAGATGGCAGCCCTCCAAAATGCTTCTGGAACTAGCCAGTCCTACACATGGGATGGGAATTCAAGGACTCCCTAGTCAGGGGGTGGATTATTGACCTGAATTAGAGGGAGACCTGGTCTTTCCCATGTTTTGGAATGCTGAGGGAAGCAGCACAGGTGTGGGAGAGGCAGGAGCACTGTGGGCAGCTGGACTGGACAAGATTCTCCACTGGTTCTGCTACCTAGATCCATTCCAGGGGCCTGTGTCTTGCCTTTTTCTTCTGAGCTAGGTTCTCCCCTATATTCCCACAGTAACCTAATATCCTTTCAATAAAATCATTGACACTTAATTTTGTTAGAATGGGTTTCCATTTTCATTTGACCAAAGAACACTAAGTGATTCAGAAGGAGCTGGCTTAGGATTATTTCCAAT
The DNA here is from genome assembly GCA_020662805.1 of Glaucomys volans. Classification (NCBI taxonomy): domain Eukaryota; kingdom Metazoa; phylum Chordata; class Mammalia; order Rodentia; family Sciuridae; genus Glaucomys; species Glaucomys volans. The sequence continues at coordinate 92,357 of JAJEJO010002956.1, read as the reverse complement.
ATATCTTTCAGGTTCAAAAGACCCAAAATATATAGATCAATTTTTAAAGATTTCTAGTAATTTTTTTGAAAAGGTCATTTTTTTGCAGAAGGTATTCCAAATAAGAATATATTTAAATATGTATATGTAACTATGCTGAAACCATTTCTATTTTATACACACCCATGTGCATGTACAAATGCACCTGTAAGCCATTGTTTAAGCCTCATGAGTAATATTTAAGAGTCAGAAAGAAGAATTATAGCTATTTACTAAATGGATTCGTACTAAACCTTTATAGTAAGGTGAATTAAATCTGAAAATCCTCATTTATGAAAATGAATTGACTTTCTGAAAATAAAAATACATGAGAATCTTCATCATTATATTTGGATTTCCCAGATTTTGTATTTCTTAACAGAGTCACAAAGTTCACTTGCTTTGTGAAAAGGAAAATAAGAGGAAAGGAAAACAGAACCCATATTTATTATTTTAATTGTTATTTCATTTGGACATAAAGTGTTTAGTCTTTGGTTTCATTTATAAATTAAAACAAATATTTGTCTAAATTAAGACGTTGCTCTTGAGCATCAGAAGAAGGAAAATTTCTTTGACTTCAAACTGCCCTTCAAGGTGAAAATTGAGAATTCTGGTAAAAATTATGGAGAGATTTAATATTATGGGATTTGAGGAGACTTCTGACAGAAAAAAATATATATACCACTCACAGAAGCAGAAGTGGGGATATTGATAGACACACTAGGCATCTATAAATCTGCAGTTAGAGGAAGATCTCTACCGCAGCAGGGACCTCAGGCTGAACTGGGATCAGGGATGCAGCTGGAGAGCAGACTTAATAGAATAGGGGAGTTGTACATTTCATTTGGGTTTTACTGCCTTTTAAAGGCACAATTCAAGAAATTCGGTTAAAACTATCTTAGTTTACATCAAAACTTCCATAAAAAAATCCCAAGATTAAAAAAAAAATCTAGAAACTGACAGCAAAATTCAGCAATCCGGCAGAGCTCCGTAGCAGCTGACTATGTGGGGTGCTGGGAAATGGGGGGTGTACTGGTGGACAGCCACAGAAATATCACCTGGATTTAAAATTCTGCTTTAAACTATATTGAACAGCTACTATTTATGGAGCACCCACAATGTGTCAGGCACTGTGTAAAGATTGTTTTTAACTCATTTCACAACTGTGTGAAGTACTACTTTCATTTATACAGATTTAAAAAAACAAAACCAAAAAACCCTCTCTCCAGTGCTCAGTGAGGCTGTGAATTGTTCAAAGCCACACAGGCTAGTGTGTGGCAGAGTTGTGATTCACACCCAGCTCTCTCTGGCTGCAGATTCTGAATTCTTTCCACTTCCCACATTGCCTCCGGTGACATCAAATATTGTTGCTTTTTCTCTCTTTTCCTCCTGCTCCTCTGTACAATGCTCTGTTTATTTGCATTGACCCTTTAGGAATTTGACATAATTTGACAATTATGATGTAATCTCCGATTTGAAAGCCGTTCTCTTTATCCATGCTAATCCATGTTTATGTTGGATTGGGAGCAGAGATCAGTATCATTCTGTGGCTCTCCCAGAGGAGCCACCTCTTTTAACGGAGGGAACAAGCCTCCAGTAGCATCCATGAAAAGCAAATTAAATAGATATGATTCCCACTCAAGGGTGTAACAGACATCAGGAAAAACCACTAACAAACATTTAAAAGGGTAAAAAGAGCTTACTTCTATAAACATAAAAAAGACAAATAGGTGAAATGAAAAGACATAACAATTTGTTTTATCATCTCCCTGCCTAAATTAATGCATAAACTAAAAGGTGGACTTCCATGGTGTAAAGCATTATCGCCTATTCAAATAATGACAAATATATTTAACATATTTCTTCACAGGACAAACTGAAATCATGGTATCAAGGTGAAGCTTCACATTCAGTCAGATATTTCAAACCATTCAATAAAAAAACCATACTTTAAAACAAGAGCATAAATTTTTAATTTAATGTGACAAAGATAAACTCAAAAGATATGTAATAGCTAATCAAAAGTCAGGATAATACTTTTATTCCATTAAGTTAATATTTATAAGTCACTAGTGGGTTATCTGTGTCAGTTATAACAGTCTTACATTCATATGGTAGGGATAAATGTTATTGGAATCACCTACGGGATAATTACATTGACTTAAATTAATACTTAAATAGCTTCTGTTAATATAATTTCCACGAAATAAAGAGAATCACTATTCCTACACATATTTTTCAGTGTAGGTAGATATTACATATGACAAAAATTTTTGAAAAAGTTATTTCCTGATATACACTGACCAATATGATTTTGTAAGTTCTTTGGGTATGTGTAATAGTTTTTAGAAAAGGGTAATTTTTTTCATCCAAAGAGAAGAAAAATGATACAGCATTTCTCTTGTTACATAAATAAATGAAGAAAAAAGAAATTAGAAAAAAATGACTTGTTTTGAATGACTTTATTTTTAAAACATGTAAAATTACAATGAAAATTTAAAGTACTAATTTTTTGTACATTTAGATTTATATTATTTGTCATAGTATTGATTACTACTGATGGATGAATAATTGTACTGCCATCTCATGCATATGCGTATGTATATATTTTTAATAAACATTGAAGAGTAATAAACTCATGGTAATTTAAGATTTTAAGAATTTTATTTTATATGTAATTCAAAACATAGAAAAAGAAGTTTTAATATAGAAAAGTTTCCTTTTTAAATTTAAAGGATTCCTAATGAGTTGACTGGTCTCTGGGGGCATCTACTGGAAATTTAGCAAACTGCAGTCACATCATGTAAATTTGATAACTTTCGTTAACCATGTTAATACAGATATTATTTTAATTGATATGCAAATAAGGTGACATTCAAAGAATATAAATGCAAAGTTATGCACGGATTCTGTCTCACCCATCCAGAACTGCAAAACAAGTAGCTGTCTATGAGATCACTTAACAAATACTACACTCTATTTATATATTTAAAAATGTAAATAGTGCAGGTGGCATCTTACAGATTGACAGTTTTCAAATCATTTCATTCTCATTTTTGGAAAATTAAAAATATATTTTAGAGGTAAACATTCAGATGTTTAATGATATTTAATATTTTATTAACAGTAAAATGCTAATAAAAAGTACTTTCAAATTGTAATGTTCTCTCTCTGAAATAAATTCACTTTTCATCTCAGTACATCCACCATCACAAATAACTTGATCACCTGCTTTTCATCTGTGACTTAGCTTAACGAATACATGTTAATATTTAAAAAAGTAGAATTTTCTTACATCAGAATCATAATCTTTCATTACAATTAGTCATTAAAATGTGAATTAGTTACTAAAATGAAAATTATTAATTTCTCCTAAACACTTCAAAATTTTAAATAATAATGAACACAATACAGCCATTTGTGCTCACATACAGTTTTAAGACATATTTTAAAAAACAGCTCTTTTCATCATATTGTGCAGTTATAACTAATCATGTAAAAAGCTTAATGGCATAACCATTATAACAATTTTTTCTTTGTGAAATTTATAGGTGATATTTTTTATAAGAGAAAATAGAAATACTTGGATGTACAAGTATTGTGCTATATATCTCATATGATTATAATTTTATATATTGCTATAATTTTACATAAAACTCTTCCTGAAAGATTGAATTATTTAACATTTTAGCTTCATTCCAGAAAAACCACCTCATGCATGTATTAATTTATACTTTTTCTGAAAATCTCATTTGAATTACTGTCCAAATAAATGTATTATCTTCAATTGTGTAAATTTTAAAAAGCAAATCAAAATAAAAAATGTTACCCATAAATCAGAATATAAATACAGGAAGAGTTTTGTTTCAGTTTAAATTTAGATTAAATTTAGATAGGTAGACTAATTTTACAATTTTAAATCAATAAATAAAAACTACCCCCAGGAGATTAAGAAATAATTATGTGACTTTCTAAACAGTTTTAAATTTGCTAATTTGAATTTTTAGAAGAAACTTACATATGCAAGTTTCACTATATAATTTTACAAACTGCAAATTCTTATCTATTAATAATAAAATTTAGCGAACATAACTTTCAACATTTTTAAAGTATATATAAATTGAAAAATACCATTTGGGAAAAAACTATTTAAACCAAGTTCAAACTTGAATTCCTCTTAAAGAAACATAACAATGATAATAATTAAGAAATGAAATTTGCCTCAGTGAATTTTGTAGCTTCCACTATTACTAATATAATTCTTTCAACAAATAATATATTGAACAATTTTGTCAGCATTCTCCCAATAGCACAGTAAGAATTCATTTCAATGTGGGTGATTTTATTTTAGGACACATGGAATATTTGTGTTGAATGGAACAAAAAAATTATTTCACAGGTTCAATTGTTAGAACTGATACTTAGGGTTAGCAGAAGTCACCTTTTGTGATATCAAATCAATGAATGTTTATAAATCACGTACTATTTTTGCTGGTGATAATTACCAGATAATCAGAGGAAAGACGTGGTTTTCTAGCAAGCCGTACGGGGCTGCAACTCTTCCAATGGCTTTAAATAATTCCCTTAATAATATAAAGGCATTTTTAACATGCACACCCTGTTAAAAATGATTTACTCAAGTGATTTCCATTCAATCAAATATCTGAAGTACCATGGCTATCACCCATCGGGAATGAATAAACTATGTGCCCGTCAATATAGAGTGTCACCACAGTATTTATCCACGAAGCCTGTCATGCCACATTTTGACATTCATTTTCTTTATTGAAAAACCTCTAACTGGAACATATTTTTTAAAGTTTTTATTTAGAAGTTTGGTGCAAAGGACTGGAAGAAAACTCCTTATATGAGGTCAATTATACACAGAATTTTCGTGAACAGTCATTATTTGCAAACTTCTTTGAGAAATTCAAACTTCTTTACAAAAGAATGATTTTAACTGAGGATAAAACACGGAAAGGTATGAACTGCATGCCATCTTTTAAGAAGAATTTTCAGGGAAAATATCTTCAGAATTAAACACAAACCCAAATCCCTTTGACCAAATGAGACCATTGTATGGATTCATATTCTTTCTTTTTTAAAATTACACTGTAACTTTCAACCACAAGAAAAGAAATAAAACATAAGCTGAAAACTAAAGCCTCAAAATGAACTTTGTTCTTAAATTGAGTTAAAATAATAAAAATCTGAATAATAATGTAATTCTGTTATATTCTGTGTTCTATTATGAAGACAGTAAACAGGAAAATAAGAGAGAAAACCAAAAAATGAACTTTGACCACAAACACTATGCAAACTGATAATGCTAGTTCATCAGCTGAATATCCTTGTAGAAATTAATATTGACCATTTTTATTAACATAAAACTTCATGGAATCTGGTATTTGCTCTTCTTTTTGAGACATAATTCTGTGACACTCTCCAAATTTTTTGGAGTTCTCTTATTTAGGAATTTTTTTTTTGTCAGATAATATTACATAACATTTTCTTTCAATTCTCTATACATCTTTGCAAACCACAGCAATAAAAAACTATTGCTTTTCCATATAAATTGAGTGAAATATCACTCACTTTTAATAAAAATGGAAAGCTAGAGAATATAAAAACCAAACTTAGTAAAAACAACAAGTTACCTTAAAAAGAAAAACTTTGGCTCCCTGTGTTCTTTTTTACTAAAGTGTGTCATGCATTTTATCTTCGCAAGAGTTTGACGAGTTTTGCAAGTAAAATTCTGTTTCCTCTACACTTGCTAATAGTCATGAGAATCTGTAGTTTGCACCTTCCCATTAAAAATGTATTGTATTTTTTGAAATTATTCACCCCGCCTTTTATCCAGATCATGTCTTTGAAAGGAGGAAGTAGATAATAAATGGAATAATTCATGATTTCCCATTAAATATGAAACTTTCTTTTGCAGAGTTTAGAAAATGAAGTTCTACATAATGTACAAAAGTTGATTAGAACTTTTTTTAACCTTTTCAAGAAAAAAAAAAAAAAAAAACCTTTCACATTAAACAACTGCAGGAGGGGGTTTCTTTGGGAAAAGTAAACCAAACGATTCTTTACACCTATAGTTTTGTGCTATCTAGTCTAATGTTGCTTCCTTCAAATATACATTCCTTCACAATCTTTAAAAATATTAAAAGAATGGCAAGAAAATAGTATACATGTGGCTATAAATGTGACAAGTACTTAAGAGAAATATTATATGTTTAAAATACAAAGGGAAAAATCACATAAATTAAAAATGAAAACAAAACATTATTCATGCTCTTTTCAGCAATGTAATGAAAGATAGTATAAGGGTAAATAGTGAATTTAGATTTCTCATATTATGACATTTCTTCTAGAGACATGACACTTTGTTATGAGAAAATAATATATTTGCTCATAATGGTTGTTTTTTTCCTTGTTGTTTTTCTTTTCTTCTTTTTTTTTTTTTAAAAAAAAACTATTTGTTGGCACTCTGTTAACTACACTCTTTTGCCTTCTGCCTTTTTTTCTTTGATAAAATAAAAAAGTATTAAACCAAATGATATCGAGGCTCATTCCAGCTCGATCATTTTCTATTTCTTGGGTTAGAAATCTGTAGTAATTTAACTAAAGAGAAATGTCAAGCTCTGACTATTTAAGGAGAGCAGTTGACCTCATTTCTTTGGGTTTTAAAGTTTCCATTGTATGAATAGTGCATCATTTTACTATGTATATTTAAATTTTCCCCGTATCAAAAAATAGAGAGACTATTTCCCCCAATAAACTTGAATGTTTTAAAGTACCAAACTGTATGAAGAAGTCTTTCATACTCTGTGCTCTTTAATTAATATAATAAGGTGTATACTGCACATGTGAATGGTGAAGTCACAATTTCTCATAGACTATACAAACACAATGATCAAACTTCCAGACAGTGCACATGTATAAATATCTCTTTCTCCCGAACAGTATATTAATTTTAGTGCAGCTATCTCACATATTTATAAAATTACCAGTTCTAAACTAGGATGACAGATTTACAAAGTCAAATATGTGCATCAATAAGAATATTATAAAAATGAAAGGAAATATTGCAAAAAGATGAAAGAACCTTGAATTCAAACATAAAAATGTATATAAAACAGACACATAATAGGAACATATGTTATTTCTTCATATTTCCCTATAGTAGTGCAAATATCAATGAAGGCAAAGTTTGTAATATTATTAATATCAGGCAAAATAGAATTCAAGCAGAAAAAATTTAAAGGAGCATATAATTCTATCAGATTCATAAATGAGATTCAAATTTACTGAAAAATACAGCAGATGGGAAACAACATACCTAATTAACAGCCTCAAAATATATAAAATGAACAAGAGAAATTGACTTTAATGAATTTTTTTCAGAAACTTAGAAAATTATTTTAATAACAATTGCCTAGGTCGATAGAAATAACAGGCTCAAGCTAATTATTGGAATCTTACAGATATTTCTATATAAATGGTCTAACAAATAAGTAGAGAATATATATTTATTTTTCAAACATAGAAGAAGCATTTATGAGAACTGATCACACCAGAAATTTCATAAACTGATATTATATGTAGCATATATACTGTGCACAATGAAGGTTCACTCCCTATCCCTGAATTCTCCTACCAAAAGCAAAACCAAAAAAAGTATTCAGCTGCAGACATATAAATATATTTCTAATTTATTCATTGTCTCAAAGGTGAAACCTCTATGGAAATTTTAATATATTTAGAATTTTTAAAATACTGAATCACGCAGAAAGAAATCATTGCAATTTTCAAAAGGAAGCTTATAGAAGTGGTTCGTTAAAAACCAGTAGCAACTGATACCAGTGAAGCAGCTAGTTTTCAACTCAAGATGCTAGGAAAAATCCTAACAAAACAAACACAATGAAATAGACCCATATGAAGAACAAGAAAGGAAATATTAAGGGTCAAATCACAAATCAAAAAAAGAGCAAAAAGTTGACCTCTTAAAAAAAGAACACCGGTGTTGTGAAAAGATAAAGAAATCTTTGCAAGCATAATCAGTAAAGACAAAAATAGCTGTCACCAAAAACAGTACCAGGAATGAAAAAGGTAACATAGCTTCCAATTATAATTATAGTCACAGGTGCCTCTTATTTTAGACTTAGCAATGTGCCAAGTGCTTTCTCAATACCCTGCTTATAATTATCTTATGCAAACCTTACAATGTTTTTTAGTGAAATAGGCACTCTCATTATTCTCTCCATTTTACAGATGAAGAAACTCTGGTACAACATGTTTAATTAACAAGTGAACCTCACACACCCTGCTGGGGTATCGGTTCAGGTGGTCCACCTCTAGAGTCCACGTGATTAGCCATGGTTATCTTTATACTACCTCCGAGAAACACAGAATATTTCAATTGATGTAGAGGAGATTAAAACATTATTAGAAAATATCATGCTAAACTTCATCACAATAATATAAAAATTTTTAAATACAGGCACTTCCTAAAAAATATTATCAAAGTTGACTGGAAAAGACTTTTAGAAGATCAATTGTCATAGAAGACTTCGTCCTTTCTCCTAGAAATCCTTCCAACCAAAGAGCTAAACTGTTTTTGCATGATAAGTTCAAAGTTCATTCATGATTAAGAAACATATATGGCATAAAGAATCTCACTATTATGTAAAATTATACACCAAAAAAGCAACATAGCAACTCAAAACAAATTCCTTATGTTGATATTGTGTATCTACTAAAAACCTGTGGGAAAAAGCCTTATGTTTTGCAATATATTTGAGTCATTTCTACTAGAGTAGAGATGTGAAGGAATGCTGCTGTCACTGATATAATTTAACGTTGTGGAAAATGATGGTTCTTGATAAGGTGGGACTCAATATTTTAATGCTATCAATTCTCCTAGAATAACATAAATTCCATGTACTCCCCATAAAAATTCAATGATATTTTACTGACTCTTGACAAGGAAATTCTAACAGTCACACAAAATAGTAATGTACAAGAATAACTGATCACTTGGAACAAAGAAGGGCACTGTCTGCAAGACAGAAATGTATTTTAATTACATTAATGAAATAGTTGTAATGCCAATACAAGAAAAGGCAAATAAATGAACGGAATATGCATGTTCATGTATGTGTATGATATAAGTATATACGCATGAGAATTTGTCATTAAATATAAATGGTGTTTCAGGTCAGGGGAAGGATTTGGAGACAACTGGTTTATTTGCAAATTTTGCTGACTTTATTTCTTACATTAATATTTTTATAATACATATAGCATATATAGCATATGTTATATTGTCTTTTTACATTAAATAGTACATTTAAATATCAGTTTCCTGATCATTTTTTATCCCTAACATATATGAAAGGTTTATATTAGCATCATTGCTAAGATCTTTTGGGTGCTTATTCCTATCATTTGCTATAGCAACTTTACCGACAATTAATTTGGACTTCTGAATTAGATACTATTTTCCAGATTGTGTAGCCTTCTTTTTTTTTGAATTCTATGCTCCCACCCCAATTTCAGTTTAACCATTTAGGGAGACTGCAGAAGCAGAGTCTGTCAGAAGAGTCAGTCTATGTTGCCCTTGGTTTTGATTGACTATTTATCTGGTGCACAAAGCTAGGGCAAAAATAATCATCCTGCAGATTTTGAAGACATCTTCCCTTTTTCTTCCAATGCTGCAGCTAGTGTTAATATGTACAACTGTGATGATAGTTTGATCTTTATTTCTTCATGACAACTTCTTCCCCCACCCCTAAAACTTCTAGTACCTTTTCTTTATATAATGTTCTGAAATTTCATAAGGAGGTATCTAGGTTGGGTATTTTTATTTTATATTGTTCTTTCCTTTCTGGTTACTTTAGGAGCCAATTTCAGTCTAAATATATTTGAGTTTGATTTCCAGTTGAAGCATAAAAAAAAATTGAAGTCGATATTTGTGTCCTCTTTTTCCCTGATTAGTCTGACTAAAAGTTGATCAATTTTTTTATTTTTCCAAAGAACCAGCTATAAATCTCATTAATTTTATCTATCATTTGGTGATTTCTCATGAAGGTGCATACTTCCAATGACCTAAATTAGGTCATTTGATCATTTCTCTATCATTAGGTCATTGGAGGTATGCACCTTCAGGAACATACCTCCAATAGCCTAAGTTCTTTCCACCAGGCCCCTGCCTTTTAAGGTTCTGTTACTCCCAATAGCACTACAGGCTGGTGCACAAACCTTCATTTTACTGTTCCCATCTCTCTTTTAACTTAAAATTTAATTTGATTTCTTTTTATTACTTCGTAAAAGACAGGTTAGAGTATTGATCTTAATACAAGCATTTTATATTTTTAAACATACTTGTATACTCCACGTTTTATATTCTACTTTTTAACATAAGCATTTGAATGCTATACATTTCCCTTTATGCACTGCTTTAGCTTCATTTGATAAATTTTGGTATGCCATGTTTTCTTTTTCATTCAGTTCAAATTTTTAAAAATTTGTCTAGGGATTTCTTTGATTCATGAGTTATTTAGAAATAGGTTGTACAATTTCTCAAGTTGGTGCTACTAATTCTAATTTAATTTCATTGCTGTAAGAAAGAATGATTTTTAGGATGTAAAAATTATGTATATAATTTTTTCCTTTAAGTATATTAACATTTTTTTTTGGCTCAAAATATCTTTGCTTTGACTAATGTGCAATGCATACTTGAAAATAATGTGTGTTTTGTTGTTTGGTGTAATAGTCTGTAAATGTCAATTATTTAAGGTGATTGATGGTGTCATTCAAAACTTGATTTTTCTATTAATTATAGAGATTATGGTGTTGAAATTTCCAACTGAAATTGTGGGTTTGACTGTTTCTCCTCTTTTTCCTATCAGTTTTTGTTCTTGATTTTTTTGAAGTTCTGCCATTAGAAGCATGAATATTTAGGATTGTGTCCTCTTGATGAGCCAACTTCTGTTATCATTACAAAATATCACTTTTTATGATTGGTAATACTGCTTTCTGAAAGAAATATTTTTGAAATTCTTGAGAGCTCTAATTTTTCTTCTTTCCATTCTTTTCATGAAGAATTTCCATCCTTGGAAATTTTGTGTGGTCATTTCAATTACAGAAAATAAATGGACTTAGCCTTCTTGTTCTTGAAGAGGAAAATCATTGGGCCAAAACTGACTTTAAAGACAAAAACTCCCCTTGCTCGACAATGTATTTCTTTGGCTATTTTGGTTGTAGGATAAGAATTGTTTCAGATAAGCTTAACTAAGGGATCTCATGAAAATCTGAATCATGATTGTAGAACAACTGAGTTCTTGTAGAGGTGAACCTGGAGGGAGGTTCTGGATCCAGTGTAGTCCCTAAAATTCAAGAGGGCTCTGGAAATCTGATCTTTAGTGTATGTCATCCATTTTCTTTATAGTTTATTCATTCCTTCCTCTCTATTAACCATTTTTCCTACCTCATTGCTTTTGCTTCTTTGTTAGTCAGCATGTTGTCACTGTGAAAAATTACCTGAGAAGATCAACTTTAGGAAAGAAAGGTTTATTGTGACTCCTAGTTTCAGTCCATGGTCATTTGGCTCTGTTGCTCTTGAGTCTATGGTGAGGCAGTACATCATGGTAGAAGACTGCTCACCTCATGGCCAGAAAATGAGAGGGGGTAGGGGGAGGAGTAGGAGGGAGAAAGGGAGGGAGAGAGGGAGAGGTGGGCAGGGAGAGACACTAGGGTTCCAATACCCCCATCAAGGGCATTCCTCCAATGACCTAAATTTCTCCCACTAGGCCCACCTCTTGAAGGTTCCACCACCTCCCAATAGCTCCATGAGGTGATGAACAGCCTTCAACACAGGGCCTTTATGGGACATTTAAGATCCAAACCATAAGAACTTCTTTATAAGGATAGATTATCTATTTCAAATTACTTAGCCTTTCTATGCCTTGGTCTCTAGGACTAATAACAAGGGTGACTCTTCATAGGGTTGCCGGAAGGATCACTTACAACAGAGACCAGCACACAGTAATCATTTAATATATTTCGTTACTATCTTTCTGGAAACAAAACTTAGCCAAGAGATGTAACAGCCATGACAAACTGTGTAAATAACCATTTTATTGGTCATTAGGGGTGCAAAGTGCTATTACAGTGCTCCATTTTGAAAATAAGTTCATGTTCTAACTTTTCTTTGGAATTTAGTATCAGAAAAGAGCTTTATTCTCTTGAACAACTGATGCACGCCCTTTCATCAGTAATGAGAATCCTGTCGCCCATCGCATCTCTCATTTGTCCAGTCTGCTCAGAACTTCAGAGTAAAACAGAATCCCTCACAGGAACTGTGGCATCTCAAGCAGGTTGGGGGCATACTGACATACTTTAATTGCTTTTCATTTCCTAGCTATAATCTAGCATGTGTGGAATACAAAGTGTTAACTCTAAGTTTCTTCAGTCTCTTCTAGAAAGAAAGTTGAGGGAATAGAAGTGCTATTTTCTGTAAATCAGAAGAACCTTAGAGGTGAATAAAATACAATCCCTGCTTTCTAAGATTCCCAGTTTAGAACAGAGTACATTCTTTCTGGCAACTCATGGAGAGAAAGACATTTATATTGCAATTCAGTCCATGTACACACACACGCACACACACACACACATATATGTATAAGTATATATTATGTAAATAGATGAAATGAAGTTTAAAGGCTGCTATACAAAATATTCCAGCTTCTATCAATGTTAACTCAGTGAATCCTCATAAGCATTCTATGGTGCAGCCCTGCTGTCATTATCCCAGTTTTTTCTATGAGACCAGCCCTACTAACCTCACCCTGTTTTTTCACCGATGAGAAAGCTGAGGCACAGGAAGGTCAAGTAACTCAAAGTCAGGCAGGTGCTCTGTTGGTGAGGATAAAGCTGAGATTTTAATCCAGGGAGGCTATTTCTAAAACCTGTGCTCTCTTCCATTACATGTGGCAGCCTCCCAATATTTTGCCATGCTCTGGGCAATGCACTCTTTTCTATTCTATTTCACTACACTGTCTTTTAATTTTTAAAATGCTGACCATGATCTCCAAATGAATTGGTCACAACCACGACTTACTAATGGCTCATTGTAGTTTGTTAAGCACTAATACAGGGGGAAATAAAACACATGCGATTGTCAATGGCCACTGAGAGAGTTATAACAAGAGCTTCGAACTCTACCATGTGAGCAAGGAAAGACCAAAGGAGGCTCACAGAGCAAGAAATAGCAAGTTGAGGCTGTAAGATAAATACAAGCTTCCTTAGTGCACAGGCACCAGGAGAAGGTGTTCAAGAGCAGAGCACATGTTCAAGGTCATGAAGGTCATGAAGGAGTAAATGGTCCTGAACACTCACTCACTCACTGATCTCCCAACACCTGTGAACTTGGCACCATGTGCACCAAGGATGCACATATGAGCCATGACCCAACCTTCTTGAATCTTGTGGTCTACTAGAGGAAACAAAGGCTCTTGCCATGACAATGCATGTCCTCAGTGCTGTTACAGGATGAGGGCTGGGTTCTTGTTATGGTTTGGATGTGAGGCAACCCCCAAGAGCTCATGTGTCAGACAAAGCAAGGAGGTCCAGAGGGTTATGAGAGACTTAACCCAATTGGTGGATTAATCCCATGATGGGATTTACTGAGTGGTAACTAAAGGCAGGTAGGGTGTGGCTGGAGGAGGTGGTCATTGGGGGCCTGCCTTTGGGGTATATATTTGTATCTGGAAAATGGAGTCTCTCTGCTTCCTGATCCTCGTGTGCACTTCTGCCACACTCCTCCGCCATGATGTTCTCTCTCACTTTGAACCCTGAGGAATGGGGCCAGTTGTCTATGGACTGAGACCTCTGAAAATGTGAACCCCCAAATAAACTTTCTCTCCTCTAAAATTGTTCTTGTCAGGTCTTAGTTATAGTGGCAGAAAAGCTGACTAAACTGGTAGTAAAGCTATCAGTAGTAAAGCTACCTGATACGGTCAAGTCATTTAAGAATAAGGAGGAGTTCACCATGCTAGAATAAGAGGAGAAAGCATTGTGAGGCCAGGGGAATGGCAATACACTGAGCATGAGAAGACAGGGAGCATAGCATGATGAAGACCCAATCTGAGTCACTGCAGAGGCAGATTGGCATCAGGGCTGAAGGATGACCTCTCCAGCAGACTGCCTGCTTTCAGATCAGCCCTTGTATTTATTATCTGCATGCCCTCGGGCAAGTTACTTAACATCTCTGTTTTCAGTTGTAAAGGGAACTAAGAGATATTTTTCTAGGATTAAGTGAATTAACATACATGACACTTTTAAAACAATCTCTATTGGAAATACATTAAGTGTTCCAAAGTATTAACTATGATTATTGTGTTTTGCAAAGAACACAGTTTGAAGTGGGAATGAAAGAAAAAATTCTTTCATTTCACTCAATTCTTTAAGTACGTATAGCCTGAAGTGTGGCTGGCCTTAGTTAAAAACATTTATTGGGTGCCTACTGTGTGCTGGATACTGTTGGAAGAACTGGAGGAGTCATCTTTGATTTCCCCCTACACTTATCCCCTCATTCATTCCACTCTAAGTTTTGATCTTCCCATCCCCTAACTTGGACCACTTGTCATTTCCTCTCCATCTACCCTGCTCAAGCCACCACCACCTCTCTTCTGGGTCAGCGCCCTGGCAGTTGCCCACAGAGCAGAGCCTCCTGGAGTGATATTTTCAAAATGAAGTCATGCTATTTCTCTGTGTCAAATGGTGCAATGATTTCCCAGTTATCTAGGACAAAATTTAGGCTCCTCAGACATTATTTGGATCATGTAACTTCTAATGTCTCAGGAATAGAGTGGAGGGAATGAAAGAAAAACTCCAAAAAGCACAAAAGAAATTTGGAAAGATTCTTTTCATTCATCACTTTTGGAAGATACTATGATCATTCATTAATTAATACAGAATGAATGCATAATTGATCAGTTTTAATTAATTTAAGGATTGAGAGGATCAACATTGTTGAATTTACAAACAAAATCTTTAAATATAAAAACTAAGAATGAAATAAAAATAAAAACATTATTAAAACTTCTAAAATGTATTACTCATTTTCCTGACATATGAAACAGAATAAGATGAGTGAAACAATACTTATTTAAATGTTTTGTTGCAATTAACAAACATTAGCAATTGTTTAAGTAGAACACATTGAAAAGGGTGCCTGCAGGGCCCAGTCATTTCTGTCCTTCTAAGTATGTCCCCAGGGTGTTTGGCCTTGTAATAGTGACCAGTTCTTTTGTCTTTCTCCATGTCAACTGTTATTTCAGTATTTTAGCCTTCTTCCTCACAGATTTAATTTACCTAAAGTAGAAAAAATGGGAGGTATCCATGGGAAAAAAATTGCCAAGCTAAGTAAATAAAAAAATCCCAATTTTGTGTACATTTCTTAGTCAACTGACTCAGCCTAAGGATGGCTTCAACCCTCCCTTGACAATAAACATGCAGGACATTTTTCTAGAGTTTTTCTCACTAGGTCAAGTGGGCACACACATATGGATGCTGGTTAATAGAACCCTGATAACTGAAGTAGTGGGATATCACTGATAGTCTTATCAGAAAGGGACAATCAAGTTTTGCCTAGCTGTGGATCACAGAGAAGAAGAGGATATAGTCTTCCATATCTGGTTTTTTGGGCTGTATTTAGTTTTGCTTAACATGCTTACACTTTATCTTGAAGAAAAATGTTAAAATATATGGAAAGATTTTCATATAGTTAGTTCTTAAACTATAGAAAATTTAGTTTAAGAACTAAAGTATAGTTTGTAGATATACATACATGCATGCCTACAAACACACATGTAATATATGCATATATTTATAAACACATACACTATGTACGTACTTACATGTGCAAATGTTTGTGTGTGTGCATGCAAGTGTGCATCCTGATAAGTTGTCTTCCCAGATCAAAGAAAGTGTGGAGTGTTTAAAAGGTTCCCAGTACAAACACATTTTTAATGTTTCTAAATAATCTAATTCAAAACTAACAAAAGTGTCTCTTACAAATTTTTATTCTCTTTATTATTTCCTACAGATAGGCATTTGAAAGTTTTTATTTCCAAAGAGAACAAAGATGCTATAGCTTTCTAATCTAGAAGTGGTCATCACCTAATTATGCTGACAGACCTTGTTCTGGTAATTTCTGTGGAAACCCTGGGAAAGCATAGAGTGCTTGTGGGCCCGTAGCCTGGTATTGATTTAACAACTGAGATGGTGACAGTGGTTCTTGTCACCTCTCTAATTTCCACCACAGAAAAGAGCACAAGTTATGGGCACAGACCAGGGGATGATTTTTACATAGTTTCAGTAATATTGACATTTTAAGGATTATTTTTCAACCACAATGCAGAACTGAAAAGGGTCTGAATAGTTTGGGGCCTTTGCTGTTTTAATAGACCTGGAAGACGATATGGAAGACAAAGCTGACATGATGAAACCATCATGTCACCATTTACCTGGAAACTGGCTTCTTCAGAAAGTTGAATTTTGCAAAACTCCTTAGAGAATGCATTGCTTAACAAAACAGCACAATGTTTTGAAAAGAAAACAAAATGATTTCACAAGTGTTCAAAAGTAGACAAAAATGAATGAAGCAGTGGAAAAGCACACCAAAGGAGTTTAAATTCCTTCAATGTTGTTATCAAATATTACATCCTGACTAAACATCTTCCACTTGTCACATTTATTATAGTGCCTGGTCACTGTGCAAGACCTAGATTTGCAAGGAAAAAGCCACGTGGGTAGTTTGCAAAAGCACCTTTGGAAGACAATTCTCAAATTCAAGGTGAAAGTCTACCTGGTAATTAATTTCCCTTAAGTCAGTAGGAATTGCACAATTCAAAATAAGTCAGGAGGAAAAAATGTTTTTATGAGACATGAAATTAAAGGGACTTTTGTTTTTTTATAGCCCACACTTGGTGAATATGGCAACTGATGGTCCTAATGCCACTAGGCTGACTCCTGAAGTGATTCAGCAGATATCACCTGGGGATGCAGAAAGGAAGCCATTCTGGAAGAAAGCGATATCTTCGAGACTACACAAATTTGAATCCAATCTATTCTTTCATATATCAGAACTGGATAGCAGAAAATAATACCAAGAAGATTAATATTCTGTGTCCCTAGATGATTTTTGTTTATTTGTATCCTCATATACATAGCGAACGTGGTAAAAAAAATGCCCCCAGAAATTTGTATCTGAATCTATAAATGGCACTTTCATTACTTAGCCACTCAGAGAAATTATGATATGATAATAAGTGATATTTTAAGCCCTTTTAAAAAACAATCATACTTTCTGGTAATATACAGAATTAAAAGCCTGAAGTATACCAACGCTTCTGATATGACTGTCTTCAGTAGTTAAAGATCAGTTAGACAATATCAATGAACCATTTGAAGACTAAGCTAGTAAAGTCAATCATGAGTGTCAAATGTAGAATGCAAATATAATGCATTTGATCTTTAAGAAATAAACTTACAAGGCACAGCAATAATCTAGTCACCTAAGGAGTAACAAAGCATAATGAAGTTTCTTCTGCAAATGTGGACGACACAGAAGCCCAAGCCTTTTGGCTTTTCACTATTCTATGCCCACTGGTTGGATTTCACTAACTGGATCTGATCAGTGACAACTACTTTAGCTTGTCCAGTTCCATTGCTCATTTAAATTTTATTTTGAGGTCAGAGAAGAGCTCCTTGGGAAGGTCCCATTCAAAATGACACCCACTAACAAGGAGTGTCAGCAGTGAGTCCACACTGGGAGAACAGAATGACAGGGAGAACAGGAGATAAGTCTAGAGGGCACAAAGTCCAGACCAACTTCAGGGCAAGGGGTGTTTAAACAGAGAAGTGTCATGATCAAGTGTTTCAAAAGATCACTCTGGCAGCTGGATTTTGGTGGAATCAGCATGGTTGGGGAAGAGCAGTTAGGAGATGTCCTAGTGATCTTGGCAAGACATGGTAGTAGCATACAACCAAGGTAAGTAGGTCAATGCAGGATGTATTTTTGGTATCTGATGGGGCATTCTGGGGGATTCAATCAGGGCAGAGTAAAGGCAGTATAAAACCCCAGGCAGTCTTGGTGCTACTTGCTGAATTAAGGAGAGATTGTGGGAAGATTATTAAAGGTGGGAGAGGAGGAAAGGAGAGGCAAGATTCTGGATTGCAGTTCTACTAAACTTGGAATGTATATTTTATATCCAAGTAGACACATCAAGGGGGCAGGTAAATATACAAATTTGGAGTGTGATGGAGAAGTCAGTGCTGGATTTATAAACGTGGTTGTTGTCAGATTATTTCTAATATTTGAAGCTCTAAGACTGGATCCAGGTTGCAAGCATAGATGAAGGAGAGAGCCTAGGACCCAACCATTGGGTTCCTCACCACTGAGAATTTGAAAGCAGAAATCCAGTCAGCAAAGGAGATGGAGGCAGTTCAGTATGGAGGAACACCACAGGGCAAGGGTTCCTGGAAGCCACCATACAGAATGTTTGAGGGCAAGAGTGTTGCACTCTGTCAAATGCTGAGAAGATATCAAATACCATAAGGACAGAAACATGATTGTTAGATGTGGCAACAATGAAAGTCATTGATGACCCAGCATGGAGAGATTTCAGTGAGTACTGGGATCAGAAATCTGTTCAGAGTAGACGAGGCAAGAATGGAATGCAAAAATAGAAAGGCAATGTTTCTGGATGTTCTGAAGGGTAGAAAACAATGGTGTAGTAGTTGGAGGTGAGTGAGAAGCCACAGGAAGTGACAAGGCAGATAATGAACGCCATTGGAGTTGATCCAGTAGAAAAGAAGAAATTGATGATGCAGAAAGAAAACGTTTAACTGAAGGAGAAAGTCTTGGAGCAGGCGAGAGGGCTAGGATCTAAAGAAGAAGTGGAAAAGTGGGTACGGTGACAGCCTCAGCAACTTAGCTAGGCCCCAAGCAACTCAGCAAGATCCTGTCTCTAAATAAAATACAAAAAAGGGCTGGGGGTGTGGTTCAGAGGTTAAGCACCCCTGGGTTCAATCCCTGGTGCCAAAACAAAAACAAGCAAACAAAAAAACCCAAACCAAGTGGAAAGATCATTCTTAGAAACTGTCCACCCATCACAAGAGGAGGAAAGTCACCTTGAGTGAGTTTACCTATATGTAAGTTGGTGTATTTGGGGTAGAAGATGAGAGGCTATTCGGGGACTAGATGAAGAGCATATGCATATTGTGGGATATCAGAGCTAGTGCACATCAATTGTGTTAATGAGTATACATTGCTTTATTTGTTACCATCTTAAAGAAGTTTAAGGCAATACAGAGAACAGGATTTCAGGACATACATCAGATTGATTCTGCCTGATTGAAAATGACATGTCGAATTTCTACCCCATTACATCCTTCTATACTGAAGATCTGTGACTTACCAAAATTAGATCATTTTATCATGCTACTCAGACAGAGAGCCAAACTCAAAATCTGCCTTGACAATTGTCACACTAGCATCTTAGTCCTCTCTGATTTCTTTTGGCCTCTGGGTTGCATCTCATGGGCAACCAGCACACACTCATTCCTTATTTGTCAGCTGCTCACAGGTCTTACTGTCTCAAACAGACATGAAGGCTTCAGGATGGGGCCACGCAACTGACAATAAAATATCATCGTCTCTCCCACTGTGAAAAACCTCGTATTAGATATAAAGTAAGTACTTAATAAATGCTTGTTGAACAATTTATCTTTTTAGAGTTGAATGACTAATAAAAAGTTTTATGGAGCAATCCCTTGGCTAATAGAATATGCATAATTCTTCATGGCACCTGCTGGGCATTACTGGGAGATGCTGAAATCACTCATCAATTTTCTCCTTTATATGCTATTCAATTAGTTTTTCTGGGGTGAGATCTAAAATGTGTATCAATCAAAAGCATTATGGTGAGCCATGCACGAGCTATCTTCACGCTAATAGTTTGCATCCACTATCTTACAGAAGGCATCAGTCTAAAAACATACTTAAGTGTGGGAAGCTTTAAGGAGAATGGATAATAAAGACTGAGAATTATCCAGTGCTACTGTTTTTCTGTAGCATAATGATAAATTTGAATCAATTTGGTAATATCCTTAGCAGAAAAATAATATTATCAATACTAATAGTATGAAGAAAATAGTCATTACCATAGTCTATTTTGTATAATCTTATTTAAACATTTTTCATCAGTCTACCCTGAAAACTTACTTGCAAATGAGCTTTTTGTCTGTTGAACTTTTGGAAGCACTGATTTAATTCCTAATTTCATGCTTCATTCTTAAGTTAACTGGAGTTATTTGATGTTATTATATTTAAATCAGAATCCAAATAGTACTTACATACTTTTTCTTAAAATTAGTAACAAGGAAGGACAGTAGAATGGATTGGACATTATTACCCTATGTGCATATGTGACTACACAACAGATGTGTTTCTACATCATGTAAAGTGAGAAGCATAAGTTATACTCCATTTATGTATTTTTGTGTAAACCTGCATTGTACTGTCATCCATAAATAATTAGAACAAATTAAAAAATTAAAAAGAAAAAAGAGGAAAAATTAGTAACTATACCATCATACAATATTGGCCTTTAGGGTTTTTTTTCTTTTTCTTTTTTTTTTTTTTGGTGGTGCTGAGGATTGAACGCCGGGCCTTATGCATGCAAGGCAAGCACTCCACCCACTGAGCCAAATCCCCAGCCCTTGGCCTTTAATTTTATCTAAAAGGTGACCAAGGAAAGTTAATGAGGTAACCATCAGAATAATATTTAACCAAAGATTCCCGATACTACCCAAGGCAGTCTACAGGGCTCTGCAGAAAGGAGTGAAAACAGTTACTGTAAAATTTGGTCATTTTATAAGTAGCTATTGACAGAATGAATTGCATTGCTTTTTCATGTTCTATGCAAATCGACAGAGAAAATATCAAACAAAATGAAAAATATCAAGAGATTTAGAAGTTTGGAATATATGAAACCATCCCCAAAATATTAGAATACTACAGCATTAGGCAAAATACTAATAGTATTTTCAAAAGCATTTCCAAAACATTAGCTGCATAAAATATTGTAGTATGCATAAAAATTGAAGAGTTTGATGAATTTCATAAGATGCTTGTACATTTATAAGATTTCTATTTTTCAATACTTTAACTGATTATAACCGAGTCTTTAAGTCTATATAGAAGCAATGCTAAGTCTGTTTAGTTGTTAGTGTAGATTTCTATTAATTTTTCATTAACCTACATGGATTTACATTGCTTTTATTTATCCCTTTTTTTAGATTCTTACTAGTGATAAAATGGTAAAGTTTACATGATTCATTTAAAAAATAAATCCAGACAATTTAGGATTATTTTTCACTTAAAGGATGAACTATGGTCCATTGATTCATTCTGTGGGTTCTTGTGGAAGAAACAAAACATACTATAAAAATGTTTTATAATTATCAGCAAAAAAGATAAATATAAATAAAAGATAAATATCAATCTTTCTCGGATAGCTCTTTTTTCCTGTATTGAGACAGAACACCTTAAAATTAAGATTAATAAGCAATTATTGGCTAAATGCTGTAAATGTGGTAGCAGAATATCTTGGTAAATATAAAAATTTTGAGAGTCATAAAATTGAAGACTTTGATATGTGTAAGATCAATAGACATGACTTATCACTATTTAATATAATCTTTAATTTTTAAATACTATGTTCCAATAAAAAAGTGTACGGCACAGGGAAACTGAAATTTCAATAAAGAACCAAGACAAAAGAAACAAACTTTGTATTAAAGTACTTTTAAGAGGTTGTACTTACGCAGCAACCTCCTCTTTCGACAATCCTTTGAAATTCACCTCCACGTAATGATCTATGTCTTCTTTTTCTTTGATCAATTGAGAACTGAGTGAAATGGAAAGAAATAATAAAGCGCTGCCTTATGAAGTGGAAAAGCTACCAAACACATAAAATGCCACCAGGAAAACAGAAATATTCAGGTACAATGGCATTGATAATAAATGTTATGCAATAGCTATGGAGTTAGGTTGTTAATGGACTGTTTAGAAATTTTATTTTCCTGAATGGAACAGGGATGAATATTAAGCCCAGTGCTTTATAAACAAGTAAAACTCCAACATGTGGCAATAATACACATTCTTCAGTGCAGTTTTCTCCTCTATGTAAGGTTTTCCCTCTAGTTCACACTGTTCCACAGAATAACTTCCCAATGCCAAAGTCACATTGTCTTTGACATAATGTCTATTTGACAATGTGTAAAATTTATTTGTTCCAAACGTTATTAAATTTTGCCTTGAAATGCTGTTCAGTTTTTTTTTTAATTTTACTTAAAACTCAAATTATTATTAGGCATTCAAGATGCAAATGATTTTAAGAAGACTTTACTGAGAAATATATTCACAGACTGTTCATCTTCACATTCCCTTGCTTTTGAAATAAATGTGTTATTAACCTCTCATAACTATCATGATATGAAACCAAACATTTCTAAATATTTGTGTTTTATTCAGAAGCTATTAAAGAATGTTTATAAAAACCGCCCTACATGGACGATAAAATGTCTTTCTTCAATAAAAAGATCTCAAGAAGAAATTTTCTTTTAAATCCATCTGATCTTAGGGATGTGAGATTGGGTTACGTTTTTGCTCACCTCAAAAAGAAAATGTAGTCATTAAAGAAGACAGGAGGAATAAGCTTTTTTAGATTTTGTAAATATTTCAGAAGATTCAAAAGTAAAACAAAATACACATACACACAGACGTACAAATTATGCATAAATTGAAAGATTTCTCAGTACTAGAAAAATAAAATTTTCATTTGTTATTTAAAAATTTTTTTTTTTTTTAGCTATGTATTTGTTCTGATCCAGGGGCTCTGGTCTTTCCCCAAAATACTGATAATAAGATAGGAGAACAAAGAAATCTCATAATACTTAGATCATTATGCCTTGCAGGAATTGAGAAGAATGCAGTAAGGAAAATAGTCAAACTTATGTATGCAAATTATTTATATTGATAAATAATATGTGTATTACTAAAAGTCAACAAAATTACAAATGGCAATTTCAAAGTAGCACAATCTCACTTAATATTCATAAATATGATAAAATGCACCAAGCTCTCTGTTCTGTATTTTCTCAGTGACAACTCTAATAGCTCAGCAGTCATTCAAAGCAGCAGTTTGACAATGCACTTTCAGGGCCCAGCATCATTTCGGGACCTAAGACACACCTGTCAATCTACCTTAGTAAGAAGGCTGCACCCTCATTTCTCCAATCCAGAAGTCAGCATTTGAGACCTCACAGATTAAAAGCCATAAGCCTTTAATTCTTAAAGCTTCTGCTTTCCCTTCTCGTCACACAATTAAAAAAGGAAACATCTCAAAACTCTTTAGGAACCATGACATAACTGTGGTGAGAAATGAGATGATTAAATGAGAACCAGCTTGAAAAATAAATATCTTTAGTATTTGAATGAGGTTCATCAATCCTTTTGAAACAACACATTTAAGTATCTGAATATAGCAACATATACATTTCTCTTTTTCTTAAACAATCTTATTTTCTTAGAGGTACTATTGTCCTCTCTTACTGCAGAACTTTATTCTACAAGAAAAGAAATGAAAACCAGGACACATACCTTGGAATTGGTCCTAAGGAGCATGGCAGCTTCTGCCTGGCTAAGTCCATAAGCTTTGGACGTGACATGGGTAGTGGGGGCAGAGTAGTCATTGTGGACTATAAAAAAAAAGCAAAAATGGTATTTTAAATAAATCTTCAGAGAATCCTTTAAAACATTATTAGTAATCTCCAGTCTGTCATGAATGCCTCCGTAGATAGAGCTATTGCTCTGTTACTCAGGGATCATACTCAGTGAGTGGATTCTGCAGGTTGCTCTTCTCATTATCCTCCTACTGTCTGATTTTTGGTCAATTTATTCCTCGGCTACATCTTCATCACCAAGTGGATAACGAGAAAATCCAATAAATGCACTAAGATTCAGATCAGCAGCAGCTTTGGTGAGGGCTTTGTTATGGGACATGGTTGCAATTAAAGCATGGAGGTTTTTAGGATATCTATGGATTTCAAATGTTTATGTTTTGCTCTCCTTTTACAATCAATATTTGAAAATAGCTCATACTTTGTTGTTTTCTAAAACCCTTATCACTTACAAACGAAGGCTTTCCCTTACAAGGGATAGATGCTAAAAGTGATTCTCAACAAGGAGACAGCTGCCCAGAGAAGGCATGCCGCTCTAATATGTAGTAAAGCACATCATTTCAAAATGTATTGGTTTAAAAAAGTTGCTTAAAACAACTTTATCTCTCACACTTTACATACATCAAGAATTTGGACAGGGCATAATAGAGATAGCTTTTCTCTGCTCCATGATGATTTAAGGCCTCTGTTGGGAAGATTTGGAAGCTGAGGTAACACAATATTGGGGGACAGGAATCATCTACAAGCATCTTCTTTCTTAAATCTGTTGGTTGATGCTAGCTATTAGCCGGGATCTCAACTGGGGCTATCTGCCAGCATGTACTTGCTCATATAGCTTGGGCTTCCTCACAGCATGGCAACCTCAGACTTTCTTCTGGGGCAGCTTAAGGCTCCAGGTAAGTATCCCAATAAATGCCAGGTGAAAGCTGTATCTCCTTATTGGATCTGACCTTCGAAGGCACATAGTAGAACTTCCACTGTGATAATAGACCTGCCCAGAATCAAGGCAAGGGTACACAGCACCACCTACTGATGAGAGGGTATCAACGCCACACTGCAAAAAGAGAATGCGGAATGGGAGATACTGTGTCTGCCTTCTTTGGAAAATGCAATGTGCCATGGTGGTGAGCAATAAGAAAGTCAGGTCTATAGAATCAGATATTTAAACATTACCCCAAAGGAAGAAATGTGGGCATGATGTCTGGTGAAATTAGAACACAAATATTGCCACATGTTGCAAGGGCTCTCAGTTGCAAAAGTACTCACACTTCTTTTTTAACTAGAAAGGGATCCAAAAAGCCAAAACCTCCTATATCATTCCTTGTCCCCTGCACAGTGTCCACCTGCTTTGACCTCTATCCTCTGCATCACCAGGTAATTGGAAGGCTTCTTCTAGGTTTGTCTCCATCATTTTATACCTGTGTGACCTAGAGTATATTATAATCAATCTAGGCCTTGAGGCCCTGAATATCTTCAACATAGCCCTCATTACCTTTAACAGGTATTTATTGAATTACTACCTAGCATTGTCCTAGGTGATGGAGATACTGCAGTGAACCAAAAGCAAAAATCTCCAATGTCATGGAATTTCCATCATACAGGTGGAAATGGAGAAAAATAGTACACAAATAAGCAAAATATATAGAATATCAGATGGCAAAATTCTATAGAGAAAAATACAGGGAACTATAAACTACTGAAATGCTCACCCAAATTGGAGGACTAAATAAAAATCAAAGGAAATGAGGTCAAAGAAGTTAGGGAGAATTTTGGTGGTGTCCTGATGGGGTAGAATCTTGAAAGTTACTGTTTCTGACTGAGGTAGAAATCATACTTGTCTCAAAAAAATCTATTGGTGGATTTAGAGCTCAGAAGTGTCAGGATCTCATTGTCACTTGGAACAGATCACTGTTTTTCACTAAGACTTGAAGGACAAAAATCTTTTGAAATTCAGTGTAGAAATGGGGAGTCTTGTGTTTCTGAAAAAGATTATTACTTTGGTCTCAAAATAATTTTTCACATAATTAAAAAGATAATTCTAATGAAGATCAATGTTAAATTATAGTCTTAATATTGGTCTATCAAGGCATGCTCTGCTTCATACATTATAATGTCTACTTATTTCTATACTGTTATAGTTTTAAAGCACACAGTCTAATCAGTAAACATTAGTCCTTTTCTCCAGAACAAATATCAGAAATGCTTTACATTATATAGCATACATCGTAATATAATGTCTTAATTCTTTTTAGTTTAAAATCCTTTTTCTGACCAAATTATATTAATTACAGTAATTATATTATATATTAATTATAACTCATTACTTGGATGACTAAAATTTACTAAATGGCAACATTATGCAGAACATGCTTCAAGAATTTCTGACCAATATAGGGTTAAACTGCAGGGACAGGTCTGAAGGGACACCAAAGTCTCCTAAATCCATTTCCCATGGTTTTCTCCAGAGAAGCTCAGAAAACCATAGTCCAGAGTTTTCCAATGTGACAGAGTAACTTTGAGCCAACTCAGTTCTTAAATGTCACCTACCCAGCCCTAGCAGATTTCAAACGGGAGAAAAGGTGACAACAGTTGTGTTTTCTTAAGGCAGAGCATTCCAGCCCCTGCGAGTTGAGACTGTTCTGAGGTGCCCACTTTGCCTTCCCAAGCATGATGCAATGGACATTGGAGGCAAGGTGATCTCTGCTCAATCGCAGAGGCATTCGAAGGATTCACCAAGAAACTTCCCCAATACTAAGCAGACCCAGCGACTTTCAGACAGAGCAACCAGACCCCCAAAGCTCTGATCCAGCCAACGATTCCCATAAAGGTGCATATAATCCCCTGAAAAAGTTGTCCTACCAGTATGTTATATAGAATCTATCCTCTTTGATGTTTACTTGGGTTAGACAATTTTTTGCTAGAAAATACAAGCATCTCATGAAATCAAATGCAAATGATGTACACGGAGAGCAACATGTCTTCTTTGTCACACAGATCAACTGCAATTTTTTTTTCAAATTCTGAGTCAACGTTTTCAACCATTAAAGTTTCAGCTGCCAGTTCCTTCATTTTGCTCTCCTCTGATCTGAGAACATGAGCAGCAGGAGCACCTTTACTCTTAAATTTAGTTTAATGTAAGTATTGCAAGCCCTGCTGGCAAGCCTCAAGGCACAAACTCTGAATGGGGGGTGGTCAGAGCAGAATTATAAAGTGGGAAAAAAGTTATTAATGGCATGCTGGAAAAATATCCCTCAGCCAATCTATGTTGGAAAGATTAAGCTTAGAGTTGGGGTGGAAACTGAGGAGACTCTCTCCTTGCTCTAAACCCCACCTCCTACCTTGCCTACATCTGCTGGGCAAGGATATTTTGTTCTTTGTAATTAATACATGAGCACATAAGTGTACTTTATTTAAACTAATAATGATGTGTGATCTGAATTTCTCCATGCACATGTGTGGAATAGACCACATATTTAATGGGCTCCCATAGCAAATTATTTTCTTCTCTAGTAATCACCATTTCTTTTGTTCAGTTTTGTTTTTGCTGAATTTTCTTAAAATAGAAAGTGGCTATATTCTAGAAAGTAGAAGTGGCCAAAGAAAAACAAGGAGGGAAAATGGAAGTATGTTTAGGAGCCTGTCATTTCAGGCTTTAATTATATCTGTAGAGTGAAGAAAGCCTATTGCTCTTTGCTAATATGAGCTACATGGTTTTCCTAGTGTTGGCCAGGGTTCCCAGTTCCTAGGTGAGCTCCAACCTAGTCTCAGCAGTGAAGAATGGGTCTAGCGCTGCATGGTCACTGACTTTGGCCCATAGCTGAAGTAGAACACATTGCTCTTGGCTATCAGGGTTCTCCCTGCTCATCACCGCAGAGGAAAACACACGGAGTGTGACTAAGATGGGGAATCACTCAGATTCAGGTGACTAAGGGAAAAGCAGAATACAAGGTATCTCTCTGGCTGGTATCAAAATGAGCTCAGCCCCAGGAACCCAGGCTGAAGCAGTCTGTTAGGAGGACCCAGAGGCTGCCCCCCCAGTGCCAGCAAGGGGTGCATGTGGCACCATGGGGCCCAGACAAAGATCAAAAGGCTGCCCGAAGCCATTCCACTGTTGGTATTCAGAAGAGATTTGGTGCATTCTTTGATCTGCTGGTTGGTTCTTGTATCAGCGGTTACAGTCTCTAAGTTTGGCCCCCACATTCAAAGACAAATGAGAATGGAGAAATACAGGATGAAAGGTTTGAGAGTTCCGGGTCAGGCTGAATGTGTCCCATGGTGTGAGTTTAAATTTCTGGCCCCCAAGTAAAATTCTTCAAAGAGTAACCCTCCTGCCCACTATCCCCAGAGATGCCCTCATCAGAAAACTCTAAGGGCGGGGGACTACTACTCTGTAGACAGAGGCTACTTAGGGAGGGACTGTCTAGGGTTGACCAGTGTCCCCATAATTCAGTCACTTTGGGATAAAAGCTGGGATTAGAGAAATAAAGCCCATAAACCACAGCAAGCAAACATATTATATATTTAATCATTTTATATCAAGATTTTATATATATATAGATTTTATATACATCAAGATTTTTATATTTATGTGTGTGCGTGTATATATATATGTATGCATCAAGAGAGTTCAAAATAAATATGATTTTGCTACCATGGACAAAAATGGTCCAGAAGAATCAAGAATCAAAACTATCACCACAAGCTCTTTTACTATGAAACTTTAAAGAAAACTGCAGAAGAAATATCACAAATTATGCTCCTTGAAAGAGCAAAAAATAGTTCACACATATGCGTTTAAGAAGTCACTAAAAACTGTTTATCCCTTGTATCATATTTTTTGGATGCTTATAGCAAGCACTCTATGGTGGGTAATTACATAGGTTGTTAAGTGAATAGAAATCACACATTTGCTGCAAACTGACATTTATTGATGGTTAGATCAAAACATAGAACAGGAAAAGTGTTTGAAGGCAGGCCACGTTTCACCTAACTTACATTTGCAAATTACTGCTGAAGGTCTCTCCAGGCTTATGGATTTCAGCCTGAAAACCAGGAAACAAAATATAATAGCAAAGGAGAGAAGGAAAGTTAAAAATTCAGTTAACAGAAGAACTCCTCTGTCCACCCTAAGCAGACACTAAGGTTCATTCATCAAAAAATATTATGTATTTGTACCTAGTATTTGTATATGTGTTTAGATGAACTGCTGTTTAAAGAAAAAAACACTCAAAGTGTAGACCCTATGAAACTTATTGATGGAATGCCAAAACAAATGAAATATGTGTATGTACTGATATCATCCAATAGAAATGTGGTATTAGGGACAACCACTTGTTCGTTCTAAGTTTATGAGATGGAGTTATCGTCACCAAAACAGAAAACAGCTTAATCCCCATTTTGTTTCCTCCTGGTTCTATGAAAGTTTTAAGAAAACTACAGAAAGAAATACCACAAATTATGCTCCCTGAAAGAGCAAAAAGAATTCACACATATCAACTTTTTCCTACACCTGTTTATTTTTTCATGACCCTGAAAGGGTCAGGAGAATGGGGGTGCAGGAAGAGCGCCTTTTTCTAGCCCTTTTCTATTTTTTGAACGAACTGGCTAGGGCCTCGACTTAGGAAGCCTGGGTCTCACTGATGGAGAAAGGTTTCAGGGTCGGGGAACGGACTGCCAGGAAAGAACAGCCCACCTGTAGTAGAAGCGAGAAAGCCCTGTCCCCAGTCTCACTCCCAGTGTCACGAACCTCGGTGAACTGACCCTAGCGAGCAACTCTGGTTTTCCGTCCTCAGAAGTGAGTCCCCACCGGTGGCAGGTGCTAGGTGCCGACGCCGCCCCTCCTCCCGCGGAGTTTCTGAGACCTGACACCGCAGGGCAGAGAAGGGACGCCTAGAGCGTCTCCAGGGAAACAGAAGGGTGAGGCGGGGCGATCGGGGCGGAGTTAGGCTAAACCGGGGTTGGGGATTGGGCAGCTCCCAGGCTCCGCGGGAAGGGGGGCGGTGCCTTGGGGGAGAGGGTGGAGCCTACCGACAGCTGGGCGGGGCGTTCGGTCCCAGCCAGCCTTTCAAGCTGGACTACTTTCAGAAGTTCTCATAACCCAAGGGCCCAGTTTGCCTGAGTCATTTCAGTCAAGGCACTGCATTCTCAGTCTTTTGCAGCGCTTCCCTTTTGTCCACAAGATGAATGGGAAAACTCTCAGCTTGACATTCATGGCCCTCATAATCCAATGTCATTTTATCCATTTAGATAAATCATTTATTGTTCCCTTCCTCACCTCTGCTGTTGCAGAACCCACACAAATACCCTTTCCGATCCTGACTCCCGAAAGATAACCCGTTTTGAATTGAAGTCAGCTAAAACAATTTGAAGTCTCCTTCAGAGAATCTCCCTACATTCTGCCTTATTATTACTATTACTATTATTATTATTATTATTATTAATTGTTACCTGAAATTTAAGATTTTATTTTTTCCCTAAGTAAACTGCTCATCATGGTGCATCATTCCATCCCTTCTCTCACGTAAGTGTAAATAAATGAATCTTCTTGCTGGTTCTCCCATATATATAGGGGCCAAGACAGTGGGGCTTGTTGCATATTAGTAAATATAAATGTACTGCAAAGTGAGGCTTTTATTCATTGCCTACTGTCACACACTGCTCACCCGAGTAATTCTATTAACCATAAATTGATTCTATTTGGAGTACAAGCATAACAGCCATAACCACACTTTCGTTCCAACATCTAATTTGCTGTAACAAATCACTAAATTATTTCCACCAAGAAAGCTTACATTATGTATTCAATTGATCACTGTGATTACCTGTAACTGGGCTCCACCTCTTCCCCCACACCATGAAGGCCTGTTCTATTCTGTGGATTCATTACCCAGTTCTCAGCACCACTTTAACACAACTCCTCGTGGGCTGTGTGAATTCTGTCCCTGTCTTTGCTGTTAGAAGTTTACGGATTCCACGCACCTTCCTTCTCACATGAGGCTCTTTGGTGACTTTCTAGGAGGTTCCCTCCTGTCTCTTTGGACTTAGTCTGATGGTTTGCTGATTTTTCACTGGCAGTTCTTTGACTAATTATCTTTCTCCTTTTGTTTGTCTCAAGAACCTTAGAGCTAGAAAATTCAGTTAAAGAACTTTATGTGCCACTAGCTTAAAGCAAAAAAGGAAAATGTTTCCTACAACCAAAGGATGCCAGCCTCGGAAGCCACTTTATCTAGAGACTCAGGCCTTTCTGAAAGGTTTGAGGACTATAGGACAACCCCTACCTTTTGCCAGGTAGAATTAATCTCTCTACCCTTTCCTCCCAGATCTACCTTTAGTATGTTAGTATCTCTTTCATGGTGCTTAGTTTATATGAGCTAATCTTCCCTGAAAGATTGTGAGCTCCTTGAAAGCACAGATTGTATTATTTTTTTATGAATCTCCTGGAATTATATAGGGACTAGTCTATAGTATGTGCTCTAAGTATTCTTTGAGTTAACTGAATGAATGACAGGATAGATAGAAGTTCCGCCAGTCGATTCTTCCTCAGGTAACTCTATTGCTTCCCTCTCTCTTTCCCACCTAGTATTTGGGAGAAGGAGGGAGTGGTGGGCTGGTAGTTCAAATGCTTTTACTAACAAAACAACAGCCAGATCTTTGCTCTGGAGAAAGGTTTTTCAGGTTATGTCAGTTCCTTAAAAATGCGAACTATAATCCTCTAGTGGAAGCCAACACATACTAACTACTCTCCCACATTTGTCCTCAAAATCTTTTTGATATTTCAATTATCAGTCCTGTGTGAAAATTACTCTGAATCTTTCTTGTTTTATTGAATAGATCCCCTCACAACATCTGAAGAAATACGATAAACTAGGTGTATGTTGGTGTTCTTTCATGTCTGACAATGTCCTTATTTTCCCTATAGTTATCTGGCAGGGTTGGACATTCCAGGTTTGTTCTAATTTTCCTGAAAATCTAGAGACTACTTTTTTCCTAGCATCCAGTGTTCATGATGAGAAAGAGGCCTAGTGCCAATTTCATTTTCCTTTCTTTGTGTGTGATCTCAAAATAAAATATCTTTGAGGGGTGATGACTGCAAATCTCAGTGGCCTACAACAATGATCTTTCTCTTTCTTTCTTTCTTTCTTTCTTTCTCTTTCTTTCTTTCTTTCTTTTTCTTTCTTTCTTTCTTTCTTTTCTTTCTCTCTCTCTCTCTCTCTCTCTCTCTCTCTCTCTCCCTTCCTTCCTTCCTTCCTTCCTTCCTTCCTTTCCCTCCCTCCCTCCCTCCTCCCTTCCTTCCTTCCCTTCTTTCTTCTGGAGATTGAACCCAGAGGTGCTTAACCACTGAGCCACATCCCTGGCCCTTTTACATTTTATTTAGAGACAGGGTCTCACTGAGTTGCTAAGTGCCTTGCTAAGTTGCTGAGGCTAGCTTTGAACTCATGATCCTTCTGCCTCTGCTTCCCACATCCCTGGGATTACAGGTGTGTGTCCCTGCACCCAGCCCAAGTTTATTTCTTGATTATAATATGCAACCATCCCAAGTCATCCTTGGGTTTTACTCCATGTCATTGTCACAACAGAATCATGCTGAGAGAATTACTTCCAGATCTGTTCTTTTTAAAACCCTCTAATCTTTTTTTTTTTCTTTTCATTTTCATTCTCTTTGCCTTTTGGTTCTAATGTCTGGAAGTTTGGGAAATATTATTTTCTAGTCTTTTATTGATGTTTCTGAGGGTGGAAGGAAGAGTCCTTTTTTTATGCTCCTTTAAAATAGTCTCTTATAAATGGGTATATTTTCTTGATTATATCTGAATATATAAATTTGTTTTATTAAAGTCGTCTTTTTTTTCTTTAAATTATCTCTTCCTCCAGAAAAATTTTTCTTTGGTTATGGTTGACATTTCTCTTTTATGAAGCTTATTGTCTTGGCTGCTGTATTCATTAGCATCAGGTTCAGCTGCTGGTAATAGATGAGAACACACAAAATAGGAGTGACTTTCCATGGTTTCAGTCCCCAGCCCCTGTTTTTAAGCTTCACTATATGTGGATTCCATTCTCAAGATCAACTCAATGACAAGCCAGTCATTGCATCTACTTTCTTATCTAGAGAAAGCATGCCCAGGGGAATAATGGCATGGTCTTTCCAAGAAGATGAGCACAACACTACTTCCTCATCCATTGGTGAGAACTTCATCACATCATTACCTTAAGCTTCAAGGGCAGCTGGAAAATATGATATTTATTTTGACTAGTCATATAACTTTTAAAACTCAGGGTTCTGTAACTACAGAAAATAAGATAGATTGGATAATGGGGGATAATCAAGCACCAATGCTACATGTGTCAATTTATCTCCAGAAGAACTGGATCTCTGGTGCAACTTATCTCTGTTGTTTTCTAAGTTGGACTGGTTTTCTCCACATTTCTTCCCTGAGTGGAAATTTTGATAGCTTTGATGCAATAGACAAGTCATGTCTTCTTGAAGTTCTTTTAGGGTCATAGCATAGTCAACCAGCTATCAGGCTGTGCCCTTTATGCTAGAATAAGAATTCAACCTTGGGTACTAATCAGTACTAATGGAGTCCAGGTGTTTCCCTGACTATTCATTTAGCATCTTCATGAAGGAGTTGTCTGGCCTAAAGTACTCCTTTCTCCTCTGTGGCTCAGGATGCTGTGGTCAAATGGGGTGCAGAGCATTTTAATTGCATCATGTTCAAACCTATTTCCCCCTAACTTTTAGCCCCCCATTATTTCCTTGGTTCTGCATTGCCCAAAGGTGCTGAAAAATTACTCTAGGTTGAAAAAATTGTCCAACATAGCTTCAGTGCTGTTTGTTTTTGTTTTGTCTTCATAACACTAAGTCTCTCATCTCTTACCCTACTTTCATCACAACTATTAGTATGCTTTGTTTATGATACTTAAAATATTTATTTCATAGTGGTCTTGAGGAGGAAGGGAGATAAATATATATACTCCACTTGTCAGTTTCTGAATCTTTCTTACAAATGGAGTTCTAAAATAAGAGAAAGGAAAAAAATTAAAGGGCAGAAAGAGGAAGAGAAAATATAGAACAAAAAAGGAAAAGGTGACAGAGAGACGTTGAATAGCTTCTAAACTAGTCAACAAATAACATACTCATAAACTGCCTATCTTAAATTTATTGTAGATAATTTAACTAAATTAACTAATTTAATCCTCTACAAATTTAGATCAATTTATTTGCATGTGAGTTGGCTTTATGCATTTTTCTTCTCTTCCAGTATTACTGTCCTATCCTCCTGTAGCCAAAAACCAGAATGTGACAGAAGCTAGGCCAGGTTCAGGACTCTACCTTGAAATTCGAATTTTGAGTTGCAAAGCAAAGAGCCTAGAAATGTTTGGCATTTATTTCAAATGAGTAGTGGTCTTCCATCAAGACAATTCCTACCTGCTCTCCCCCTGCTCCTCTTAACCCCAGAATCAACATCACTTGATTCTTGCCAGTTCCAGCTGTTTAGACTCTTGTCCATTTGTTTAGCCTGACTGGGCTACAGTAAAGATTTGTTGCTTGGGATTATGTCCTCACTGATACAGATGTTGGTACCAGAGACTGCCGTGTAGGCAAAGAACAATATAAAGAAAAATGTGAAGTCCTGAGCTAGAGTAATGAAGCCCTGGTTCTTATTGTAAAACACAGCAAAACCTGATGCCTTTGGTCAAATAGCAAATAATTGAGACTATTGGTGTTAAGGATAAACACTCTCACAGACCATGGAGTTGCCACCAAAAATCATCATAAAACAATGACGAGTTCAAGCATTTGGGGTTGAGTTCCATTAGATAATTTAAAGTAGAGAATGAAAGTTCAAAAGAATAATTTCTGTTCTCAGAACACAGAATACAACCAGGACCTTTGTATAACACTGAAAATACTCCAGTGATTTAATCACAGGAAGAACTGATTGTATAGCCCAGGCAGACCTTCCATATGAGTGTCAGAGCTTCTAGAAAAGAGTGCTACTTTGACAATGGGAATGTGGGTATCTGGGCATATTCAGAAGACTTGGAGTAACCCAATGCCCCTAATCCTATTAAGCCTCTTCCACAGGGGAGGTATTTTTGCTCAAAAGATTCCCCTCTGTCTGATATAGCTATTCTTTCCTTATATGAAGATGCTAATCTTCTGCTTGAGGTTATTTTCTTGAAAGAAAAAACATGTTCTTTCCTACATAACATTCAGATCTGTAACTTGAAAGGGATCCCATCATGTCCTGGGGAACACAATGCAAAAAGTTAAACTTTGAGGAGGTTAGTGTACAGACACACACAAACACACACACACACACACACCCACACACACACACTGAATTTATTAGTTTATATCAACACAACTCTAGGGACACTGTTATCCTTCAGAATGGATGTGGGTTCTTCAACAAAAGGGATGGAACGCAACATTAGAAATAATAATTTTGCCAAATGGTCACATTTTCCAGACGCTACGGATTCCATGTGGTATTTGGGGTGACTGAGTGCACTCTACTTAACCTTTACTGGTTGATGAAAATCAGCCAACTGTAAAGGAAGTTGTGTTTTAAACATGGTTTAATTTAGAGGAAGAAATTTAAAGACCTTCAGGAATGGTAGGGTGTTTTTATTGTGCATGAATCATTTTTTGACTATACTTCCTAAGAGAGTCTGAAAATTTTTCCATCTTCAAGGATTTAAGATCTGAAGAGGAAAATGCCAGAGCTTTTTATAAGTTCCTTACTAATTTCTTCCCCAGATTAAAAATGCTGGTGGGTGGTGTTATTCCTGACATGGACGCCATGACTCCAGTGGAAGTGCAGTACTCCTGGATAAGAGGCCAAGTTATTAAATCTCAAAAGCACAGTAGGTATTTCTACTGTGATATAGAGTCATGCCATTGTGTTAATTAGAATGGCATGATCTACACAGATCTCAGACTATGATTAATTGGTTCAAGTTCAAATGTTATTTTTTTAAAACTAGCAAATTGAACAGCCTTAGAAAATAGGATTATACCAAAACATCACACCATAAGTGTGAAGATGCTGAAACAAAGTGGATAAAGAAGTTGAACACCAACTGGTGTATAACAGAAATTAGAAACAAAAGCTGGTTCTTTGTATACTTTGGGTTTAAAATCATACAATTGTGCACTTTAAAAACAACTATAACTAGATTTTAAACCAAGGGAATACAGATTGAATGCCAAACAATGTAGCTCTGGTTTTCAAGACAGGTCCTAAAGGATTTCCAGGGTTGCTTAGGTGTCCAGAGTTTTAAGGAAACCATTTCCCAGACCCTCAGCCTTCAAGGATGCTCCATCCTAACATTGGTGTGCCTGAGTGCTGTGCCCATAGCCTGCTGCTTCTCCTTCTGCAGCCCCTTTCATTTTATAAAATCCTACCCAACAAAGGGACAATTTGACAATGTCCAGAATTCAAAAACTATTTGCTGATTATACTAGGTTGCATCTTTAAAGCTATATTTGTAACACTGCAAGTGCGTACTGTGAATCTTTCATCTATTCTCTTTCAAAGATAAACCGTATTTATGAACTCAGGTAATTGAACTAGGGACAATAGTATTTTCAAAACTGTTGACTTCTTAGGCAGTAGACACTAATTCTAGTGCTAATTTCTAGGGATCCAGAACACCACATTAGATTTCAGATAAGTGAATTGTTTCTTTTATAAAATTCAAAAACAGACTTAGTAGACCCTGAGCCTATCATATGATGAATTAATCATCATATGATGAATTATCCTGGATGTATAGATACATGCAAAATAATAGTAGCATTTTTCAGTTGTCACCTGATCTATGGAATAAAAGTTACCATAGAGGAAGGATTCAAGGGAAAGCTCTTGAGGATCTCCTTTCCCTGAATCAGATCATTGAAAAGATTTGCTAGATTCTAGTAAGGTTTACCCAGAAAGATTTCCTGTGGGCAAGGGATTCACAGAAGCAGACATAGGAAAGCACAAGGCTTTCAGGTTGGTCTTCTGTCTTCCTGTAGTTGTTCAGGATGGCAGAATGGAGTTCATCTCCAGAACAAGTTTCCCAAGGGATCTTTTCCATCCACTGACTTTACAGACAAACTAGGCTATGTAACCAGGTAAACAGGTACAGATGAGAA
This sequence comes from Glaucomys volans, assembly GCA_020662805.1. Lineage (NCBI taxonomy): Eukaryota > Metazoa > Chordata > Mammalia > Rodentia > Sciuridae > Glaucomys > Glaucomys volans. The sequence goes on along the minus strand of JAJEJO010002956.1, from coordinate 55,384 downwards.
ACCTATATATTTTAAATAAGCAATGTAGACCAGCTAGAACAGAGTTTCAGAATGCTGCTGTGGTTTGAATATCGTTTGTGCCCTTCAAAATTCACATTAAAATTTGATTGTCATGTGGCAGTGTTGGAAGTTGGGACCTTTAAGAGGTGATGCGATGTTAAGAGGGACTGATGCTTCTCTTGGTGGATGGAATTACTTCCTGAATGAGTGGGCTGTTATAAAGGAAGACTGCTCCTGCATTTCCTCTCTTTGCTTGTTCCCACTTACCCTTCTGCTTTTTAGCCATGTTAGGATGCAGCACAAGCCCCTCACCAGATGCAGCTGCCTGCTCTTAGACCTCCAGCCTCCAGAACCATGAGCTAAATAAAATTTTTTCCTTTATAAACTACCCACTCGCAAGTATTGTTATGGCAAGGGAAAACAGAACAAGACAACAGCACATTCTATGGGACTGGTTTGTACATCTAATTCCTTTCTGGCTGGGCATTCCTGGCAATAGCACAGCAACCACAGGACAGCTGCAAGCTCACTCTGGTTTTTTTGTTTGTTTGTTTGTTTGTTTTTTAACCAAAGTAGCAAATCAAAAGTAATACTGCATTTCTGGGAGGAATTTCAGACTTCAAAAATACAGGGGTACTAATTCCTTGCACATTCCCACTTAATCTGTGGGTTAGCTTCCTGAAGAAGAGAAAGTTAATTTGATGGTAACTCTTACTTATGCTATTTCTAATAACACCTTTTTTCCTGAAGCAATGTGTTACACAACGGATAGTATCCCTCCCCTACATTTTAATAAATTAAAAAAGGAGAAGAATTAATTTGCTTTTACCTAGCAGGGATAGTAGTGTACTTTTATTTTCTAATTGGTTCATCCATCAATTCTTGTTCTTTTCCGACGTAAATTATCTTATCCATCTCATAAAATATCCTGTTGGATTACCATAGTAATAGATACTCTAATAAGCTTAAAAAACAAAAAACTAGGAGTCACACCATGCATTGGTACTATAAATACACGTCAAAAGGGATAATACGTCTTATTAAAATACAAATCTTTAATTTCAGTGAAATTTTCTTAAGGGGAGGTGTTTGGATGGTTGAATACTCCAATGTAGAGGACACTTGGTTGAAAATTTCCCAGCCAATCAAAATACTAATTTGCCTGCTTTTAGATTTTGGAGACTGATATGAATTATGGCTGACATTAATTATGGCCTCTCATTATTTCCAGGGCTAGATCCTATCATGAGATAATTTTGACCATTGTTATTTTCTAGCCCCAGAATCTGCATTGATATTTGCTCTTCTTGTATCTGATTTTTTCAATTCACAGTGTTTTTGTAAGTCCCTGATATCATTCATTCCAATAATTTTTTCTGAAGGTAGACAGTTGATTCATATTACTTAAAACAAAAAATACTATTAACTAATGTGATGATTAAAAAACTATAAGATAATACAAATGAAATAAAATTTAATTAAAATGCTGATTAATAGATATTGATTATTGATAATACCAGTGATAATGAACATTTTAGAATATACATGCTTTCTAAAGTAAGCAGTGCTGCTCTCAAATCAATTAAGAAATGCATTAAAGAACATGTATAACAATTACATTTATTTTTCTATTGTCACATAGAGCTTTCATAAAATTAGTTTAAAAAATGGAGGTCAAAATATTTTATTTATCTGGGCGTGATGGTGCAAGCCTGTAATCCCTGTGACTCGGGAGGCTGAGGCAGGAGGATTGCAAGTTCAAAGGCAACCTCAGTAATTTTGAGATCCTGTCTCAAAATAAAATATAAAAAGGGCTGGGCGTGTGGCTCAGTGGTTCAGTGCCCCTGGGTTGAATTCCTGGTACCTAAAAAAAATGTATTTATACAATATCAAATGATGGTATGTTTCTGACCTGGCCCAAAACATTGTAAAATATTTTTGAAATTCAAACATTTTATATTTGTATAGCAAATTGGATGGAGAAGTTTAGCCAATATGTATTGATCTTACATAAACAGTGCACTGCACTAGTTAGTCTAAGGTAAAACAAAAAAAAGTCATTTTCTTATTGATGCTTGCAAGTAATAATTTTCATGCTAAATTTGGAGTGGAAAGACTTTATAGATTTTACCAAAATGTATACTAATCTTGTAATTGTTATAAGTGTTTTTCAGTTAGAAGAATTTATGAAAATAGCTTGTAAGGTACAATCAAATAGAATCAGCAAATAGTTTTTGAACTCTGGACATTGTCAAATTGTCCCTTTGTTGGGTAGGATTTTATAAAATGAAAGGGGCTGCAGAAGGAGAAGCAGCAGGCTATGGGCACAGCACTCAGGCACACCAATGTTAGGATGGAGCATCCTTGAAGGCTGAGGGTCTGGGAAATGGTTTCCTTAAAACTCTGGACACCTAAGCAACCCTGGAAATCCTTTAGGACCTGTCTTGAAAACCAGAGCTACATTGTTTGGCATTCAATCTGTATTCCCTTGGTTTAAAATCTAGTTATAGTTGTTTTCAAAGTATACAATTGTATGATTTTAAACCCAAAGTATACAAAGAACCAGCTTTTGTTTCTAATTTCTGTTAAACACCAGTTGGTGTTCAACTTCTTTATCCACTTTGTTTCAGCATCTTCACACTTATGGTGTGATGTTTTGGTATAATCCTATTTTCTAAGGCTGTTCAATTTGCTAGCTTTAAGAAAATAACATTTGAACTTGAGCATCCAAATATACTTTAATTTTACTCATTGTTTTGTGCCTCCCTATAATGGAGAAAACTGCAGTTGCAATTTTTTTATGAGTAGAGACAAATATTCACAAAATAATATTCTTTAATAGTTGTCCAAATTTCTTTAAAACTTAATTATGTGTGTTAGTCATCTTCCCATTGCTGTGACAAACACCTGAGATAAATCAACTTATTAGAAGGAAAGATTTATTTTGGTCCATGCTTGCAAGGTCCTGTTGTAGTATAGTGTATCTTGGTAGGAGTGTGATGGAGGAGGTCTGTTCACCTTGTGCTGGTCTAGAAACAAAGATGGAAAGGGAGAGGCCCCAGTATCTCCTCTAAGGGCATGCCCCAATGACCTAACTTCCAGTAGGCCCTTCCTTCTGCCACCCCGTCCCAATAGTATGACAGACTGGGGTCCCAGTCTTCAACATGTGGACCTTCAGGGGACATTCAAGATCCAAACTACAGCAATGGGATATTATAAGTATATGTGTTTTTTCTATCCAGTGACTTGTGTGCACACAAATGTCATTTAAGATTTTGAAACATGTTAATATTTTTCCAATGTACTTCAGAAAGGAAGCTTCCCATTTTCCAATGACAAAAATGTAACTGTATATACAAGAAACATTTTAAATTCCTGAACAAAACATAAAATATAATCCCATTTCTTAAAGACTGTAATAAAAGACGACAAACATCACATTTGGTAAACATCTACTATAACTTCCAGTATAACCTCACAGGAAAACAACTTATTAGGTATAAAGTTATCCATATAGGTTGAAATAAATGTAACAGAAATGTAAAAATGAAATAGCAGTGCTAAGTATTGGATTTGAAAGTCTAAGTCCATCTATCTATCCATCCATCATCCATCCATCCATCATCTAACAAATCGGGTATTCTGCTAGGGGGAATATCTAAGGTAAGTTATTTCCTCAGTGAACTCTAAAAGTGAAAACAGACATAAAGAGAAAACAGTTTCTTTGCTTTTAAGGCTTGTGACATCTGCATCAGCAAGAGAGAGAACTGGGCTAAGTCCCTTGGTTTCTTATGGACCTAAATTCTAGAGCATCCTTTAGAGCCTGTCTCCTATCTGCTCTTTAGTCTTCCTTCTCTGCTTTTGACTAATTTCCGCTTTAAGGTCTCCATAGAACACACAGAGGGAATAATATTTGCAATGTGATTTTGAGCCTTGAAAAATGAGTAGTGATGTGTCAAGGATACTGAGGGGAAATAGAATGGAAGAAAACCAAGGGTCATTTGATACATATCTTTCAGCTATGAAAGATGATCCCAACCCTAAAACAATCGCACTATAAAATTTTAAGCTGTAACCAAGATATTGAAAACCTGAAAGCAAAATGATAAGAACATTAATTTAATTAGGATTGTAATTGGAGTCAATGTTTATTTTAGAGTATTACAGATGCTCCTCAAGAAGGTTGAAACAAATTCCTTATTTTAAAATAAAATTTAAAAATCGTGAATCCTTTATGGTTGGAATTGGTTACTTACAAGTATATTCTACAAAGAAACCTGGTCTGATTCCCAAGCTTTTCTCCTAAATTTCACTACCTTTAATTAACTTTTTTTCCTCTGACCTCATGCTCATTAAGTATCCACATCACTATAATTTCCTTCTCCATGTACAGATTCCTAAGTGGATGGAAAGCATGATCAGATTAACTGACATGAATATGTAGGTTCTCCTGAAAACTATATTCTCACCATAAAATGATGTGTTGACATTTGATTTATATATCAGCATGTGTGAGTTTGGTTATTTGGTCTTAAAAACTTTACAAAGATCAATCACCCTTGAGTATGCTGCAGAGTTTCTAGAGCCACAGATCTGGGGAGCAGAAATCTGAGTAAAGTGATCCATTTGGAAAGGATCGTCTTATGAAGACTGGTTTAATGACCATTGACTTCTCTTAGTGATATCTCTAACTTGGTCCTCCTAACTAATGCAATAATTATAGATTCATATGATTTATTGAAACTTTCTAGAAACCATGAAGAACTATAAGAGAAAGTAAAATATCAATGAAATTTTATTAGTAACTCTCTCAGTCTGTGTTGCTATGACAAAATACTATAATAGTTTATATAAACTAAATCACAGTTAAATTATAAATCACTTTTCTGGAAGCTGGGAATTCCAAGATCAGTTTATGAGCAAGTCTGGCATCTGGTGAGGGCCTGATCTTTGTTCCAAGATGGCACCTGTTTCCTGTTTCCTCTGGAGGATATGGATGCTGTGTGTGGGTGAAAGAGATGAGCACAATCCTTCAAGGTCCATACACCTGTCCATAAGAGTTCTGCCTTTGTGCCTTAATCATCTCCTAATGGTCCCACTTCTAAATAGTATCACATTAGTGATTAAGTTTCAACATTAGAGTTTTGGGGAATACATTTTATTTATTTATTTTTTTTTTATTTTTTTTTTTTACAGTTTGTTCTCCCTAACTTGGAATCTTTTTTTTTTTTTATTTACTTATTGATTCATTGAACACAAATGGAGTACAGCTATTGTTTCACTGGTTGTACACAAAGTAGAGTCACACCATCTGTGCGTTCATGCATGTACACAGGGCAATGGTATCTGTCACACATTCTGTTATTAATTTTACCCCCCACCCGCCCCCACCCCTCCCTTCCCTCTATGCTAGCTATCTTTCCTCCATTCTTGCCATCTTTCACCCCCACATTATGCATCATCTGGAGAATACATTTTAAACCACAGCAATAGCCTAACTAGGAAAGCAGACTGGACACTAAAAACCAAAGTACTTTTAAAAAACTTTCAGTGATTTTATGAATAATTTTGTATTAATATCTTTGTATTTTTTTCTCTAGGATAATCAGGTAATTGGGGAATTAATGTCTGTCGTATTGGCCACTGACAATGCATTCCATAGACAGGTAACTATAAGGAGTGCAACTAACCAAGGGCCCTAGGCCTTTTGGTAATTTGTGACTCCCATGCCTCCTATGGTAGTTTCCAGCTGTAACAGGAGTACTAAAGTCAGTCAGTTCCTGAGAGACACTGGCATTCTCTGAAGGCCAATTTTTGCTTAAGAATTCTCATAAGCTTTCCCAAATCTATTATTATTCTAAGATACTTTCAGTTAACCTCTCTCCCTCTTTCTTCTATTTGCAGTCAAAGTTGCATCACAGTTCCATGGCTCTCTTAGCTTTCTCCAGCTTCCTTCCTGTTTTCTTTCAAACAGGCACTTATTCAAATAAAATCCTTTCATGCTTACCCATTATTTTACATCAGAATCCTGAAAGACCCTGACCAACACTTGTAAAACCTTTCCTAAATTCTCTTCAACATGTTATGTCATGATATACAAGGTCAGAATTCCAACTGGTAGAGTCTGGCTCTCCCAGGAGCAGAACATTGAATGGTATATCATCTTATCTACTTAAAAAGGACTCAGAATGGGCAGAAAAGACACTTAATAACCAGGTGGATATGATTTCCTGGCCAGTGGAGGTCAATTTGCTCCAGTGATTTCTCAAAGATTTATGAGCAGTGTGATTGTACTGACAGGGATGGAGGTTACACTTGGAGAGGCACACTCACAAGGATTTGCCCTCAGTACAGATAGCCTGGCCTTTTCCACTGCTTAGAGCCTGTTTTGTACGCAGCAGTGAACAAGTCAAAGTTCCCAGCCCTGCAAAAGCCAACCTATTAGCTAGTAATAAGTTGGTCATAATGTCTCCTTTCTATCACAGAAGAGGCAGTGTTTTGTCCTAACTAAACAGACTATATTCTATTTATGGATATGCCTTTCCTACTGACCATGCTTCTGATAGCAACAGCATCCTTGGACTTAAAATAGCCTTGTGTGTGGCCACAATACAAGTGTTAAGCATCGTTTTGTTTGTTTTGTTTTTGATGTTTAAGAATTCATTGCTTTCACCTATAGCCTATTATTCAAATATGTAAAACGTTATGGAAAGAAACAAATGAAGACTCAGAGTTCCAACTGGGACACATTACCTTCTAAGTTTGGAGTGTTGTCTTACAGGATATATATGTACTCTGAACCGGAATCAATATTTGGTGCTGTCTCACAATTCCGGGATTCTAGAGTCCAAGAACCCAATGGTAGAAGTGACACTGTCTGACCTCACACATAATATTTAATTTGCAGAAATTTACTACTCAGCAACACAACTCTAGAATGTGTTTGGTAAAGTTCTTAGTACCAAAGGGAGAAATGATTCTACTAGGGGACCCAACTCGCTTCCATTGAATCGGATGCTAAGACCACCAGATGGTGCTTTGGGCTCCGCCTAGAGGTTGTGGGATTAGATAGAATGATCGATCTTGACTATCAAGATAAAAGAAGACTAGGACAAAAGCCAGAGTAGTCCTGAAGTGCCTTTGAGACTTTTGTGTCTACTAGTTAAAGCCATTAGAAGACACAACAATCTCATACATTTTGGAACTCCAAGAACTTGTATGCATTTGGAATGAATTTTTAAGTTATTCTATCAGGTAAAGAACCTTGGCCACCTGATGGAAAAAAACAGAAAAAATAAAAGAAAACATACAGTGGAGAGGGAATATTATGCATATGTACATGTATTCATGCATAACATATTGCAGAAACAAACTTAAATCTCCCCAGAATTTTGAGATGTGATCATTCCAGAACTTGAGAGAGAGTGAACATTACTGAGTGGTCTTATACCTGGATATGAATGCAGTTAACAGATGGGGTGTTTTTGGATGACCCTTTGGGGGAATGGATAGGTCATGGTTTGGTTGTGTAAATAAGAATTGCACCATGTGAGTGTAGGAATAATGGTGTGTGCTGATGTCAGGCACCCAGAGGGGTAGATTAGGATGAGAATTGGCCATTCTTTTTGATTACCCAGCATCTGAACCTTCTACCTATGTTTGAGAAATCTTATACCTTACAAAGAGCCCACTTTAATTTATAGAAGCTCACTATGCCAGAAAGTTATTTTCCTAGACTCTTACAATCGACACATTGCCAGTTTTGGCCAATTAGGCATCTATACTATAGAATCTAAACAAGAAGTGAGTCACATAATGGCTCATAATGCCCAAGCAGGACTGGAAAGAGAGTGGAGCAGTGGTGACCTTATACCCAGTTTTCAGAATAGCACCATGTAGGATGCAGGCCACCAGTGAAGGAGTCAGAGAGTCCATGGTGAGGGATGGGTGCATTCAAAGCCACCACCAATCTGCCAGTTGTCCTTACTGTTTGAAAGGATTAGCCCTCCTCTGTTTTGTGAAGCTCCCTGCAGATGTGCTTCATGTACTCGGCTCTGTTGTATTGCTTCGATGCTCCCAGCTAATAAACCATGGATTTTTTCATGCATTCTGACTCCAAAGTCCTTGCACCTAATCATTATGCTCTATTAACTTTGACTAGTTGTGTCTCAAAGCTGGGCACAGTCCCAGTAAAGGGAAGCTGTCTCTTAGCAACTCTTCTAAGTTACATCCTTAATATAGTCTCCACATTATCTGATTGGCTACCACCAACTGATAATAACAGTCAATTTGATTACAATTAGAAATTTGATTGTAATCTTTATAGAATTTTAAACATCTGTTCAGAGCCTTCTACACCTCTCCATTATTACTCTTTGCACTTGCCCATTATTGGTGTATCTTTTGCTAACTTACTTCCTCTTTCCAGAAAGAACCGCTTGGTCTCTGAAGGTTCTTCAAGCCTGACTTTCACCACTGGAATCATTGTTACTTCTCTTTCTTGCTTCTGGTGTGCATCTTCCATTGCTCAGTTTGACTTTTTGCCAATCCCAACAACTCACAAAACAGTATTTTTTAGTTCATCAGGAAACTGCTTTTGAGATGGTGGAAAATTTTATGGGAAAAGGGACCTGTAGAGGTGTAGAAGCATTTCTGACTAGGAAGTTTTAGCTGAATAAGAGCTTACCACAAATAAGATGAGCTTTATTCACTTAATTTTGTACAAAATTCATAGATTGAAGGCATATTTTTTTATAAGTAGAATCTTGCTCAGTTAATGATTTCTACTGGTTTCCTAACAGAAAAAAATTAATGTCTCACTTGAAATATATAATAAGTCTCAAAAGTTCTCCAAATCATATCTCCTTTTTAAACATTCAGATTGAGAGTTGAAATGGAGACAGCAATGCTGTTAAAGATTAAAGAAACTACCATTGTTAGCACTCTCAGTAGATAGAGTTCATTGTGCAAGTCCTTAAACATAGAGATTCCAGAAGAGCACCTCTGTGTCACGTTTCACTGCTCCAACAACACAATGAAGGAAGAATAAAATATTTTCAAGAAACCTGACATTCAATATATTTATTTCAGTATTTCCGTTGTCCCCTTCATCACTTTCTGTTCCAGAGAGAAAAAGTTGAAAATTGCGATAGAAAACTGAGGATGTTTTCCAATGGCTTATCCTTCTAAAATATTGATGCAATTTATAATGAAAATATTTTTCATTTTTTTCCCTATTAGTGTCACCAAAACTAGCTGAGCAGATGATTATTTAATAAAGTAAAACAGAGCATACAGTCAGTTCATAGAAGCTACAGGTGCTGAAGAGAATGTACTGACAGGGAGAGGAGAGGCTTTTAAATGAAACTGTGAGCTGTAAAAGTAAAACAAAATTTTAAAAAGTTAATTATAAAAACAGAAAAATCAATTATTGAAAGCAAAACAAAGCATCCATAAATATAATCTATTATATAAAATGGTTTGAAAGTGTTGCCTTTGAGGACATTTGGTTATAAAGACCTAGTTGTACATTTTAGTCAGTTTTTTTGCTGCCATGACTAAAGGACCCAACCAGAACAATTTTAGGAGAGAAATTTATTTGGGGGTTCACAGTTTCAGAGGTCTCAATTCATAGAAGGCTGGCTCCATTCCTTGGGGCTCAAGGTGAGGCAGAACAATATGGTGAAGGAGTATGGTGAAGGAAAGTAGCTTACATGATGATCAGGAAACAGAGATATCTCCACTTGCAAAACACAAATATATACCCCAAAGCCACACCCCCAATGCCCCAGCTCCTCCCACCACACCCTACCTGCCTTCAGTTACCACTTAATTAATCCCATCAGGTGATCAGTTCACTGACTGGGTTAAGGTTCTCATAAACCAATCAGATCTTCTCTGAAACTTCTTGCATTGTCTCACATGTGAGCTTTTGGGCGACACCTTACATCCAAACCATAACATTGTAGTTTTGGAAATTGAGTCTATAATCAATTTCACTAATGTATAAATTGTCCAGGAGAGACAATGTTATGACTGCTAAAAAGAAAATGCAGAAGTTAAAGAAGACTTTATCAAGTGTCCCTCAGCTGTATCCAGAGAAGCTAGGGCTAAGAGTTGCTAGAATAATACAAATGTACAGGTAGCCCAAACCTGGTGGATATGTCATTAAAAAAAATTTAGAACACTACAGTTATACATGATAGTTGGTTTCATCCCAATAAAACCACACATACATGGCATTTGATTTCAGTTCATGGTCCCTCCTTTTCCTTCCCCACCTCATTCTCCTTCCTCTAATCTAATGATCTTCCTTTCACTCATCAATTTATTTATTTTTTGATTCTTCCTACTTAAAGGTGAAATTTCCTGTGATATTTTTATATATGCATATAGCATGATTTAAAAAAATTCATTCCACATTTCCTCCTCCTTCCTGTTCCGCCGTCTCTCTCAATCTCCTTCTTCTTCTCTATGATCTTCCCTATATCTTTATGATCTCTGATCCTTCCCTCCATCCTTCCATTATTTTGCTCTGGCCTCCACACATGAGAGAAAACAATCGACCCTTGTTTTTCTGAGACTGTCTTATTTGTCTTAGCATATGTTCTCATGATGTTACATCCATTTACCAGCAAATGCCATTTCATACTTCATGGCTAAAATTCCATTATGTATATATACCACAATTTCTTAAGCCATTCACCAATGGACAGGCATCTGGGTTGATTCTATAATTTGGTGAGTTGTGCTGCTATAAACATCGATGTGGCTATGTCTCTATAGTATGATTTTAGTTCTTGTGAATAAATACAAAGAAGAGGAAGAGCTGGGTCATATGATATTTCCATTCCTAGTTTTTGGAGGAATCTCCATATTGCTTTCCAGAATGGCTGCATTAGTCTGCAGTCCCACCAAGAAGTATGAGTGTCCCTATCCCCCACATCCTCACCAGCATTTATTATTTGTGTTCTTGATAATTGCCATTCTGACTGGAGTGAGATGAAATCTTAGTGTAGTTTTGATTTGCATTTCCCTGATTGCTAGAGATGTTGAACATTTTTTCATATATTTGTTGGTCATTTGTGTTTCTTCTTTTGAGAAATGTCTGTTTGGTTCTTTTGCCCCTTTATTGATTGGGTTATTTAGACTTTTTTGTTTGTTTTTGGTGTTAAATTCTTTGAGTTCTTTATATATTTTGGATATTAATCCCTTGTCAGAGGAGCAACTGGCAAATATTTCCCCATTCTGTAGGCTCTCTTTTCACACTCTCAGTTGTTTCCTTTGCTGTGTAGAAGCTGATTAATTTGATTGATTCTTAGTTTTATCCTTGAGATTTTGGGGTGCAGTTAAGGAAGTCAGTACCTGCATCAATGTTATGGAGTGTTGGTCCTAAGTTTTCTTCTAGCAGTTGCAAGATTTCTGGTCTAATGCCTAAGTCTTTGATTTGCTTTGATATGACCTTTATGCAATGTGAAAAATAGGGATCTTCTTTTATTCTTCTACATATGGATATTCAATTTTTCCAGCACTCTTTGTTGAAAATGCTGTCTTCTCTAACATGTATTTTTGGTACCTTTGTCAAGTATCAGATAGCTGTAAGTATGTGAGTTTGTCCCTGTGCCTTCTATTCTGTTCCATTTGGGTGGGAATGTCTTTTAAGGACAGCTGACTCCTTTCTAATTCTGCACTCATTAGCAGAATTTCTGAACCACAATTTACTTTCTACATTGAAAAAGGATGTTTTGTCCTTAAGTAAGTGGTCAGGATTTGTTGCCTCATCAAATACAGATTTGAACATAAATTGACAAACCACTGTGTAAACAAGTCTTCTTAGCATTTTGGTTAATGTAAATAAATTTTTTCTTCCTGATTATTTCTTGGTGAAGTGGTAAATATTTGTCTTTAAATCTGCAAAGACATATGGAGCTGGCATTTCTGGCCCAATGGTGACTCCCCATGGAACACTCAAGAGAAATCTACTTCAGGATCTCTTCTATTCAGTATTACAGTCAAGTGATCTTTCTATTTTCCAAACTGGAAAAAAATATAGGGATTATTAAATAAATTAAAGTTCTGTGGTTTGAGTCTGCAATATTCACAGAATTTTATATATATACATGAATAGTCCAATCATTACATTACATTTAGGAATATAATTGTCACATAGAAAGAAAACTTTATAAGCCTTTTGCTTTTTTTCATAATACTTTTACAATAATAAGCTATAAATGATTATAAATTTTAACTCAGACCTCAATCTCCCCAAAACTGTTTTTTTCACATTGCTGGTCACATTACCAGCCTGATTTTTAGAACAAGGTTTTGATACATTTTTAAATTTTTTTCAGATGGGAATCTTATATTTCTTTTGTTCATTACCCCAAGAAAAAGTATAAACTATAAACTATTTATTACAATATTCCTTTAAGTTTACCCAACATCATTAGTTATGCTATTGTGTGCCACTTCTGTACGCTGAAAATACAATGCTAAACAAAACACTCAGGTCTTTTGAACATTGCATTCTCATGGGGGGAATGGGAGACAGATAATGAATAAGTAAACAAGACAATTTCAAGGTTATGAATAAAATAAAACAAGGCATATAATTCAAGTTATATGTATGTGTGTGTGCACACGCTCAGATGTGTGCTTTGGGGTGTTTGTTTTGATTGCATAGTGAGAGAAGGCTGTTGTGTGAAAGTGACTTTGAACTGAAACCTAAATGAATGACAGAATGGAGAGGTCAGAACAGGTGTGGGGAACAGCGTAACAGGTCAGTGGAGTAGGGCAGGCTAAGCCCTAGAGGTGGAGCAGAGTTGATACCTTGACTCTGGTGCCTCCCCTGATTCTCCAGTTTTGCTGTTGACCCCCTGCTGGAGTGTGAGTTATATGTGTGACTTGCTTCTAATCAACAGAAGATGACAAAAATAATGTTTGTCACTTGCATGATTATTTATGTGATATGAGTCCATCTCGCTATCAGACTCACTCACATCTCTCTTCCTCCTTCCATTGTTGGTTTTGTAAAAGCACACTTACATGAATCCTACTGCCACAGGAAATTGAATGTTTCCAAAACACATCCTTGGGAAAAGAGATTCTTTTCTTGTCGAGCCTTCAGATGAGAACCCAGCCCTGGTGAGCCCCTTGATTGCAGCCTCTTTGAGACCCTGAGGAACTGTCTAAGCTTTGCAGCTCACAGGAACCATGAGATAATAGATGTGCTGCTTTAAGTTGTGAAGTTTGTAGCAATTTGCTAGAGAGCACAGAAATTTAATCACTGACCACCAGTCAGAACATACATTTGGATTGTGGGTGGTGACTCAGGTGGGGAAGAGGGAAAGGGATAACCATTAGGCAATGGTAAGGAAACCGGATTATGTTATGGGTATTAGAACATCACTAGGGAAATTTAAGCAAGAGAGAAGTATGATCTTTTTGATATGTTTAAAAGGTCTGTGGCTACTTGTGAAGGGTGGATGACAGGCAGACAAGAGTGGTCTGGGAGATTTCCCAGAAGACAATTGCGTTCCTTAGTCTAAGTGTTCACACCTTGCTCTCAGGTGTGAGTGAGTTATATTTGTGATTTGCTTCTAGCTAATAGAATATGACAAAAATAATGCATGTCACTCCCATGAGAGATTTGAGAGTAGACAGAATGGCTTAAGTAGAAATGGAGTGTGATGAGAAAGGAGAAGTGAGGAAAAATTTTTAAGGCAGAATTTGCCAAATCCTAATTATTTGAATTCATGACTGGAAGCATGGTGGGGCCTTTACTGAAATGGATAAAGCTGAGAGATGTGAAGATGGGAAACTCAGGTGGAACAGAGAAAGGCCAAATGTTGTTTGGACATGTTAAATTTCAAATGTCAGCTAGATATCCAGGGGGAAGATGGCAGAGAAGCATTTGAATAAACCCAGTGATATATGTTTAGAAGTCGAAGTGATATAAGATTAGAATGTTGATTGTGGTTAAAACCAGGAAGGGGACAAAAATCATTAAAAGAGGAAGTATTGATGTACTATATAATACAAAAATATACATACTTTCGAGAACAAAAATAGAGAATTTTGCTTTGACAACATCTAAACCAGTAGGATATTATCATTATGATCAACAACATTTATAAAACAAATATGTAACCTGTACTTAGTATTTGCTTGGAATTTTGACAGTGGGATTAGTGTAGATAGAGTCAAACCACAGCTAACTCAAGTCCACTCTGTGGCCAGTCCCTTCATGAGGTAGTCTGCTCATTTCCCTCATCATTGCCCCTGTTTCCACTTGAGCCATTGATCTAGCCCTGAGGAACCTGCTCGACTGATCCACCTTCACCCCTTACTGGGTTTGTGTGATCTCTTTGACTCCAGGCTTTCAGTCAATAGTCCTAACTATTTAGATAGCAATTTAAATTTAGTAGTTAGAAATGATTGCTTTCAAAATAAACTTACCTAATAGGAAACACTTAAATTTGGTGCCAATCATAATCCCAAAAGACATGCTTCAGTACATCATAATCCTGAATGTTGAACACCCAAAGATCAAAATTCCTAAAGTGTAAAATTCCCAAAATCACAATCTTGAAAGATGAAAATCCCACAGTTTTAAATCATAGAAGTAGAAATCCCCAAAACAGTGATTCCCATGTGTGTGCGTTTGGGGGGCAGGGGGAGGCCATGTAAGAGTAGTGGGATTAATGCATTTTCAGCTGCAAGTAGAATATTTGCATTATACTAGGAAGAAAAAATTCTCAATGGTGAAAGATAAGGTTTACAAACTATTATTGGTGTTGCAAAAACAGAAAATTGCTTAATTGCAACAGTTAAGCAATTACCAGACTTTCAAATGGGCAGCATATGTTTGCAAAACTTGTAGATTGCAGCCACACTCCAAATATGAGTGCATTGAATGTTTTAAAGATGAAAAAGGAAGTAAAAACACAATCAAAATATACCAGAACTCTCCCCTGCCATATCATCTGGTTGTGGACTACTTCTACCCCTTCTCATGTATTGACATGCTTGCCTTCAAAAACGACCTTTGTCAGGGTTGAAAAAAATTGACAAGCTCAGAGAGACCTCCTGAGCCAGACACTTGCTGATAGAGGCTCCTCCAGCAGTTCACAATATAAGAAATACTTTCCTATTCTTAGGAATTTGACTGTCAAAGAAGATAGACTTGCATTAAATCTAACACTGAAAAACTAACACAAGCTTCATTTTGACTATTAATAGATGACACTTTCAAAACTGGTACCACTGATGTTTATCATCTGTATACCATCCGTGCCCCTGCTGAATCTGAAAATTCTAGAACTTACCAACTCATTTTATGTATTATCAACTGGAAAAAGCAATTCACTTTATAAACTCTTTGTACTCGTTAGTGTTCCCTAGAGGAACAAAACCATAGGAGGTATAACTATAAAAAGGGAATTTATTAGATTGACTTACGCAACCAGAACCTGGATAGTCCATAATGGCCATCTGCAGGCTGGACAGCTGGAGGAACCAGTAGTTGAGCAGTCCAAGAGACTGAAGTCTCAGAACAAGAGAGATCAACAATGCTACCCCACTTTGAAACTGAAGGCCTCCAGAAAATCCCTGGAAAATCACTGGTAGACTCTGCCTTGGAAGAATGAAGGAGTGAGAGTCTGATGACCTTAGGTGATCACAGCAGCAATCAAGAAGCCGTTCAAGAAGAATCAAGCTGCTGCTTCCTTGTTTCATTTCTTTCATTCCATCCAAACCTCCAACTGATTGGATGGTGCTGCCCACACCTAGGGAGGGACTCCACTTTAGTTCACTATTCCATATGCCCATCATTCCTAGACACAACCTCAGTAACACATCCAGCAGTCTCTTAATCACCAGCATCTCTTAATCCAATCAAGTTTATAATTAACCATTTAACCATTTTCAATTTAGCCATTACACTCTTATTTGAAGATTTGGTGGACATTGAAGAAGAAAATGGACTTCAATTGAGTCCCTAAACCACAATGACAGATTTGGAATTAGGTGCAATCAAGGCTTCTTAAAGTGAATTTTAAGGTGCTACCAATAATGTTTGCTTTTCCATTCAACCCAATGCATTTGCAGAAAGTTCACATAAGCGGATTGGTCACTTGGTCCATATGTACATTCACATAAGCAGATTCATATGGCAAAGACAAAACGTTCAGTTTAAAAATGCATCATTTATTTGCATGAACATTTGTTCCAGCTGATAAAATTTCAGGAGATTTGATTGAATTAAAGCTGCATTTGCCTAAAGAAGCAATAACTTCTCAAAAATAATTTTAGGTACAGTAGACTAAGATATGTACTTGTGTTGCTATTTAACCACCAGTATTGTTTCTACCAAATTTGTTGTCTATATATATGAGTGCATGTGGAGCAGATTATTTAACATGGAAAGTTCATGTTGGTGTATATAAAATCATAGGATTTCAAAAAGAGCACAAATTTTAAAGATTTTTTTTAAAGATTACTTTTTCCAAAATTATGCTTTTGAGATTTTGATCTTTCTGGATTTTAGACTTCAGAGATTTTGAGCTTCAAGATTTCAACATTCATTTGGGATTGAGGCTTTCAGGATTATGGCCCAAATCCACTTAATGTGTATTCTTTTAGTCTGTTCTGGCTGCTGTTACAAACTATCATAAAATGGTAGCTTATAAGGCCAGATAAATTTATTTTCCTTAGTTTTGGGGGTTGGGTAGTCCAAGATCATGACAGCAGCAGATTGGATGTCTGGTGAGGTTCATAGATGTCTGGTTCATAGATGGTGTTTTCTTGTATGTCATCTCATGGTAGTAGGGATGAAGCTATCACTCAGGACTCTTCTATGAAGGTATGAATTCCATTTATAATGGCTGTCCCCAAAGATCCCACCTCACAAAGTCCCTACCTCCTGACACCATCACCTTGGACTTAGGTTTCACATGAATTTGGGGGGGACACAAACATTCAGATCACAGCACTCTCCCTTTCCCTTTTGTTGTGATAATGCTAACAAATGGCATCCAGTTTAATATAACGGATTATGGTTAAAGAGTCAAATAAATTGATAATGATAAATTAAGATTCTACAAAAGTGTGATTGATTTTGTTAAAGGATACAAAGAGATAACCCCACACTGATTTTTACTGTAGGATTTCTCACTTCTCAAGAGTGATCCTTATCTTTCTTTCATGAGCCCGGAAAACCTGGAGCTTACGAGTGCCTCAGGCAAGTGAGTTTGAAGGTCTTCTTGGGATTGAATGAAAGATAATAATCAAAATCTAGGTCAAGATACTATTTATTCTATAGAGAATTGTTTAAGCTAATGCTTTAAATTTAAGTCAGAATACATTTTAATCTATGATTCATACCATGCCTATCAGACATTGTTAATGACTGCACACATTGTAATCTCATTCTGACTCTTTTACTTTGAGGAATTTCCTAACATCAAGTAGTACAGCCATTAAATTATCATTATAAAGATATCAAACTTCCTTCATTGCACCTATTTCTCAAGACACATGTATGAGGTATGCAGGTATGTGTCTGGAAGCTTTAGAAACTTCAATATCTTTCTTCAGAGAGAGAAGGAAAACAAAGGATGTATGTTCAAAAAAAAAAAAAAAAAGTAAAACAACTGAAAAAAAAAAGAACTCTGGCAATTAAGAAGAACAGAGTTTGGAGTTTGAGGAGGAATGTCTACCCGCTAGAGGACCAGAATGAAGCCACTGAGAATTATCATTAGCAACAAACAGAGACATATTAAATTTTATGATAATTATTTTAAAAAATTAAGTGAAAAACTTTTGAGCATGAAATAGCAAAGCCTTATCAGATATTAAACTGTTGGTGGGGAATGAAGATAATTATCTATCACAAATACTTTTATGGGCAAAGTTAAATTGCATTGCATATGATTTACATTTCAACAAAATCATTCTAATTTGTATTATGCAACAAGTGAATATTTGGTACTTAAGAGCATGCATATTAACTTCATTAAATATTTACTCTGAAAGTTTCCTTTGTCTTTTTAATTCATTCCTGTAGTTGGATATGAACACTGGTTACATTTGAAGACACATGTCATACCATCAGTGAAATGAAGATAAAGTCAAAGTGAGTTCCTCCCAATCTGACAGAGCTTCTCTGCTAATATCCAGAAAATAATAAAAACAGATCAAAACTACTTCTCTATTTGAGATTCCACAGAGCAATGGAAACAGTAATAAATCATTAAGAGATGTAGAAATAATGTGTTAGAGTTATGTTAGGGGAAGAGCCAGAGTTATATTAGAACAAATGTTTGAGTTATATAAGAGTTAATATTTGTATACTCTGAAGTCTAGAGATGTTGAGGGAGGTGAATTGATGGCCAGGTCCTGCACTGTGGGGATGAGGGTGTTATTTACAGTAAAGGTCATACAGCCAGCAGGGAGGATGGAAGAGGAGGCCACTTCTGATTATTCCTTAAAAGCCAAAGATAGTAAGGTACAGGAATAGCAACTGACTGGAAAGGTGGATGACGTGAAGGAGCAAGGGATTTATGAAAGCAAAGCCAACTTTCTGGCTCTATTTTATGACCAAAAGATTCACCTTTCTTCCACTGGTTTCCTTATAAAATGATGACCAAAGATCACAAGGAAGATAGACTGGTCTATGGACTTTTAGTTACAAGTAAATTTCTATAACTATCAGCAGTTTACTAGTAACAAGGGAAATTTTCTAGTAAATTGGAGAGCATCTGGTCCATTTTAGAGTTGAGAAAAGTGAGAGCCAAAGAGAGGAAGTGATCATTCACCTACTCAGCATAGCCATCTCTTGCAAAGGCAGGTTCCTCTCCCATACACTGAGAATGGCAGTATGTGATCTCCACTGGAGATGAGATAGATCATCGACATGCACATATAAGCCCCAAACTGCCCTTTAATCAAAATGTCCAACTTTCCCCCTAGTTAAATCCAAGTAAACTCACTAGTAAGACTGTTGCTAGTGAGTTGTTGGATATAGTTTCTCTCCATGATTTGATTTGCCTTCCTATCTTTTGGTAAAAGTCTTTAAATGGAGGAGAGGGAGGGAGGGAGGGAGGGAGGGTGATGTATTATTTCCCACTTCAGGGTGCACATCTATTAAATCTATCATACCAGGAGTGAGATATCACCAGCCTGGAAAAGGCAGTGGAAATAAGTTAAAGAGGAGGTGGGGGAGAGGAAACACTGATAGATCCCTCTGCCTCCTCTCTCTCTCTCTCTCTCTCTCTCTCTCTCTCTCTCTCTCTCACACACACACACACACACACACACCACACTCCTCAGAAATAGGTTCTTTCTGATGTGTATCATCCAATCCACAACAGTATATACAAATGCCTGAGGACAAAGAGACCTCAAGAGTGTTTTCCTTAGTTTGTTAACTTATCCCCACTGCCCTTTCCAGGCTCTCACTCCTGGAATGTTAAAGAACTTCCTATAACTATCACTGAGCCCATCTTCTCTGGACTGTTTTTTCTAGTCCAAAACTCAATCCTACATTGTTCCAGTCCCTAGATCTTTAAAACCACTTCTTCCTTTTCTTCCAGGTGAGTGTTACTCTTGTGACTCAACCTCTACCCAGGATTATCAGTCATTTCCTACTTCACTTGTTTTCTCCTGCTAGCAAGGTCAAAAAGGAACTTTCTAATTCTGAGAGGGATAAACATGGGACTGAGGAAGAGGAAGAGATCCCCCAAAATGGCCATAAGGAGATATATTTTAATCATTAGCTCATTCTTCCTGCACAGGTGAATCTTTGAATGACTCATCTCCCATATCTTAAAGAGGATCTATCTATCTCCTTCCTGGCTCTTGTCGGTGTGGGTTTTAAGAAGGGTAAGCAGAATGTAAGAGCTGAGAATGGATTTTTTCCCCAGTCTATTTTTGCATTTTTGTATCCATTGATGTTCTCTTTGTTAGAAAGCTTTATAACTCAACTTATAGGATAGTGTTACAAAACTTGATATTAACTCCATTAGCAGAAGGAAAGAAAGCTACCAGATTTCATTTACCATGCAGATATGGTCATCTTAAATACCATATTGAGATCCCTGTGTTTTATCAGTTCAGGACAAAAGATCCACTGTGTGTTTCAGATCTCATATAAAGGCTCCCAAGTGAAAAGGGTGTGAAATGGGTACAGAAATCCAGCTCATTTCCACTTGTCTGCCTTGTACCTCAGCTGGAGCTACAGTTCCTGGAGGAAAAGTTGTCACACAAAGGCACCTTTATTTGGCCAAATTTTATGTCAGCTTGGTGAACTGTTACCAGGCAGCAGAATCAAGTGCCTTTTTTCAAACAGATCTGCCCACAGCAGAGGATCAATAGGAGATGAATGCCACAGCCCTGCCTCAGCATCACTTCTCTGTTCATTTTATAAATATACAAACAATTCAGTGCCTTTAAATGGAGAAACAGTACCAACAGTGACTTTTAAGTTTTCTTTAGGAATAGAATTATTTCTTCAAATGAATTCTGATTAACTTGATGTCCAAATCAGAGAATCTCTGGCTAAATTTTATATGGGGGCTAGACTTTCCCTCTTCCCCCAAACCTTTGTTTATTGTGGACTGTAATTTAAGACTTTCTTTGCTCCAAGTTATTTTTAATGAAGCATCAGATGGTTTAAAATAAAGCAAAAATGAATTACTGCCAGAGGGTTAGTCAAAGTTTCTTCTCGTATGCCCAAAGGGTTTACCACTGTCCAAATGTACAAGGTATAAATGTCATTCATTGTCATTCATGATTCTCCTCCTCCTTGACTTTTTATTCTCTTGAGAGATTAGGGCTTTAAAAGTAGTCAGTCATCTTGCTAGCATGAAATGGCACCAAGTTGAGGATCCAAAAGTCATCATTTATTTTTTGACAAGTTATGAAACAAATGACACTCTTGGTTTTTTATGTTTTTAATAAGCGTCCTTTCTCTTGCCTTGCAGTTTTATGCTTTAGCAGGTGACAACTGTGCATGTTTTAGTTGCCATGAGTGCATGTCCACACATAAAACACATGATGACATTCTTATGACACAGATGACTCCAGATCAGTTGCCCATTATTGCTTTTTCCTGTCAATTCAAATTTCTTCTCTGAGTTCTATGCAGAGAAGTGTCATACTTAAAGAAGAGAATTTATTTATTAAGTATTTATTATATCTACCTTGGTGGAATCTCATCTGTTTCGTCCTTGATTTTAAAATAAATATTCTCAGTTTTAAAATTTTTTGTGTCTCAGTTTGTGATGGTTGATTTTGTGTCAGTCAGGTTACCCAGATATTTGATCCAATTCTAGTCTAGATGTTGCTGTGAAGGTTGTTTTTTTTTTTAGATGAAATCAACATTTAAATCAATAGACTTTGAAAAAGGCAGATTAATCTCATCCAGTTGGTGGAAGGCATATACAGTAAACAGTACAGGGGGAAAAAAAACCCCAAATTGTTGTCTTCTATTATACTTCCATCATAACACTTCTGGTCATCAAAAGATATATGAACGAGATTATACCAAAAGCAAGCAACTGTCTAGCAAATTCCAGCCGGGTATCCTAGAGTTCAATCCCATTCTAATATTATCTACCTGGAGTTGGAGTCAGATCCCACAGATTAAGGGCTCAGTCTCACAAGAATTCCAACCCCCCTCCCCACACACACACACACTTCAGATGCCAGTCCCATGTCTGAACCTCTGGAGATTCTGATCAATTGGTTGTATGTTGGGGTTCCCATAACCACCCCTTGGGTTTGACCTTTTGCTAACATGACTCACAGAACTCAGGGAAATGGTTGACTTATATTTATCAGTTTATGATAAAGGATTTTACAAAGGGTATAGATGAGCATCCAGGTGGAAAAAAAGCATATGGTAAAATATGTGGAAAGGGGCACAGAGCTTCCATACTCTCCCTGGGTGGACCACCCGCAGACACCTCCAAATACTTAGCAACCCAAAAGGAAGTGCTCCAAACCCTGTACCTCAGAGATTTTTACAGAAGCTTCATTACATAGACAAGATCAGTTATTAATTCAATCTTCAGGCCTTGCCTTTTCTATGAGGATGCAACAGGAGTAGAGATGAAAGTTCCAAATTCCTAACCATGGTTTGTTTTTCCTGGTGACCAGCTCTTGTCCAGGAGCCCACCAAGAATGGCCTCATTCAAACAAAACACACTCTTACCTCTTATTCCCCAGGAAGTTTCAGGAAGTTCTGTATCAGGAGTCAAAATCAAAGATCAAATATTGGAACAAAATATCCTCCTACCATCCTTATCATCCAGGAAATTATGAGTTTTAGGAACTCTGTGGCAGGAATCAGAAAGAACAGTAAACAAACCAGGGATGAGAACCAAAATACAGATTTCATTTTATAAACCATAATTATCGCATCTGCATACAGATTCAAACATCCTGTAGGTCCTAGTTCCCTCTCCATTCTGGTCAGGCAGACCTTTCAGTATTCATTTCTTACCCTTGCTTTCATACAGAAGACCCCTAAAATTTCAGCAGAGGCCATGCCAACATTTCTTATAAGTTGCATAAATATAAGCATCTCTTATTAATTGCTGTCGATTAGCCAAAAGGCAAATTATTTAATTAAACCTTGAGAGATAATAAAATTGCACATGAATTATCTATCTAAGAGTACATAGGTCTGTATATTTCATTAAGATGATTTAACTAATAATCATATCTCTTATACCCAGTCTTCAAGCAGGTTGAGTTTTTTGTAAAGCAGCATTCCCTAGAGGATAGTGTTGTTCTCTCTCAAGTCATCTGTTTGTTGATTTGTATTTACTTTGCTTTTCAGCCATGTCCCATTAGAAGCATGGCTGATCACACCACAGATGAACATTGTGTTCATTATCTTTGAATATGTATACTCAAGTGTAATAACTGACCAGTTTGAATGACAATGAAGGCTCTTAAGAGAAAAAATTTCCCTGGTAGGTAAGCAAAACTTGGTTTTGAGTTGGTATTCATACTTACTTCTGTTGCCTAGGGTTTGCTTGGTGCTACTGTCTATGGATTTACACAGGGCAAGGGAGTCACTCTGCTAATGGCCGAGGGGATTTTGAATGCCTACTTCAAATACACACATCGTCGATTCTTACTTGGTTATACAAAGATGCAACAAAAATCTAAACCTTTCCACTGTGCTCTACCCAGAACTGAACAGAAATATCAGAGGATCCAAATATCTAGAAGATCTTACGAGATTTGTTAATGAAGAGGAACTCCAGAGGCCGTTGCCAAAACTGAGCAAGCAAGCACAGGGCCCAACCCAAAGAAAAAGAACACTTGAACTTCAAGAACAGCTGAAATTATGCCCCTCCTGTATATTTTTTTGCATTAATGTATTCTGTCTTCATGATGGCAATGGTTAATAATAATGTATGAGCTGAGTCTGGTGGTGCAGGCCTGTAATCCCAGCAACTCAAGAGGCTGACACAGGAGGATCGCAGGATGGAGGTTAGTCTCAGCAACTTAGCAAGGCCCTACCCTAAGCCCTCCGCAACTTAGTGAGGCTCTGTCTAAAAATAAAAAATAAAAATTGCTGGTGATGTGGCTCAATGGTAAAGTGCCCCTAAGTTCAATCCCTAGTATCAAACTAATGAAGATGATATGACAATAATAATTATAAATATAATAATAATAATAATAACAATAATAATAATGTGTTCATATTTTAAGTCTCATTTTTAATTAAAAGTTTTTAGCTTTATATTGATGCTACTCATTCTTTTATTTAAAAATATTTTAAAATCTTCTGTCTTATGAAATTCTAATGTCTTGAAATGCCCATCTATAGTCAAAACGTCTTGCTTGTGTTTGGTGCTACTGCTTCCAAATTCTAGTCACACTTCCTCTGATGTTGCAAGAGTGTGCTTCTATGCAATGGAGAATGCACAACATCATCCTCATGGTGTAGGCTGTCAATCTGTGACCACGTGGCACTACTGGAGGGCTGGACACAGGTTGTTTAAGATGTTATCCTCTGATGAAATAGAGCTAAAACAGCTCCAGAAACTGCTCATACTGCTCTACCTTAGAGCTTGTTTCTCACCTAAACTATATTAGTGGGAAAATCCAGATGAAGCTCTATAGATTGGCCATAAGGATTACTCACACTGTGTCGGTCAGTGTCTGGGGGTCTACAGAGCAAGGAGAATTAAACCATTAACTGGACTGAGAAAACCTGAATAAGACTCTGAATAGCTTACTATTCCTTAATCAGTTGAGCAAGGAGTTACAGTCATATGCACTTGATAATACATATACCATGGTGGTCACATAGGTTATATGGCCCAGTGACATCATAGTTGTCTTAGTTTGTGAGCACAGTATGATGTTTGCACATCAATGAAATTGTCTAAACGTTCTTAAGTGATGCACAACTACATTTTGTATTTGTTACTTCAATTGCATCAATAATAATGAAGTCTTCTAATATGAACATGGCATAAATGTACTTAAAATCATTTTGTACATATGCTTTGAAGGATTACCTGAAAGAATAATGCTCAAGAAAACACAGCTAAACTTGTTCTAATTCTACAGGTCCTATTTTTTTTATTGATCACCTCAGATTTACTTCTCAAATTAACCTTGTTGAGTTAAAATGTATAACGTAATGATTCTTGTCACAGTGAACCTCCTTGCAATTCATGATTCCTGCATTCATTTCTTCATTAATTTATTTTTAATTTCCTTTATGGGCCAGGCATTATGCTAACTATTGGGAATGCATAATTACACAAGGCAATGCAGTAAAGACTGCTCAATTCCAGGTGGACAATCTGGGAGAATGGAGGGCTCCTATTCATGGACAGATTGATGCTTCACAAGACGAAACCAACCCAAACCATCATCCTCTTTGCCCTTCCCTGTATCTGCCTTAGGTGCGCACATCTTTTAGCACTAGCACAGATGATTTACATGGTAAGTTTGAATCCTGAGAAACTGACTGATTTAAACTATGGGGTTTAACAGAGGAATAGTGATTTATTGGCGCTGCTGAAACACTATGCATTGATTTAAGATTTTAGAGAACCTGCTGCTAAATTAACTGGTTTTCATTTGAGAGGAAACTCAAAGACAACCACTCATAGCAAATCTGCAAACATGGAAATAAAGACAGCTGGAATATCGGCATGAAAACTACTGAAAAGACCTGGATGCAAAAATTGGGTTGATACCGAGCAGAGTGATTGCAGAGGAGAGATGATTTAAACACAACCCCAAAACTGCTCATAGGAGAGAACCAGCGTGAGCCAAGATGAAGCCTGCGACCAGCTGCGAGTCCCTCAAGTTCAATGCAGAGACTTTCATTTTTGTGTGGAGTTATTTAGACTGAAAATGGAACCGTGTGACTGTGAGGCAGATCTCATTCATGCATAATTGAAACACCCAAGGGTAAAATACTGAGGCACAATGGATGACATCTGATAAAAAGAGAGCAAGGAAGAAGAAGAAGTTAAAAACAAGATACAAGACCCTGGGGACTGTAGAGAAGAATACCTGACACGGGCCAGATAATCTCAAATAAAAATATCCAAATTACCAGACAATGCAAATACAAAGACAAATGAATAGAGGAGTCCCGAGAACTGGGGAGGGAAAATGTTTAGTATGTGAGACGTTCAAGGAAGGAGTCACTGGTGAATGAAATGCACTCAAACAAAATTCAACCACAATAGTGCTAGCATAGTATTCTCAAGATCATGCCTCACTTAAAAATAGGGGTAAGTTCTGAAAAATGCATTGTGAGGTGATTTTGTAATTGCACAAACACCATGCACTGTGTTTATGCAAACTAAGATAGCTGTGATGTCACTGGGTGATGTCATCTTTTGGGACCACCATAATATGTGAGGTCCATTGTCACTGCTTTTGAAAAAATTGTATTCTGAATGGCTATATGATTTATATATATTTGTATATTTAACTATGTTGCACAGATGCACGTAAAAGCTATAATTTTCTTAATTTACTGGGAGAACCCTTCTAAGTGTGCATGTATGAATGTGTATGTCAATGACTTTCTAATTGTGAAAGATACACTTTATTTTATCAGGGAGTTTGCAGACAAGTAGGATCTGTGGCCAGTATTTTAAGGGTAAAAATGGTTTGCTAGGCAACAATAGCACAAGTCGTGAAGTTTTCTTCTTAGCTTTGGTCGGCAAAGCATAAGTGATGAATCTAGTGTTTATCAAGCATCAGGTACAATCCTGGATCCTCTAGACTCTCCCATTTAATCCTCACAAGAATCCCCTGGAAAAGCATTATGACTTGCAATTTAGAATGGAAATTCTGAGGACATCTCACAACCTTGTCTCAATCTCACCCAAATTCTTCCCACACCACTCTTTCTCCACACCTTTGAGAAATGAAGGGAAAGTTTTCTTCAGTTGGGTTAAAATTCCTTCTACTCGCACATATCTTGAAAATTTTCACTAAACATAAAGTGAATATTGAAAAAATAAAGCTAGATGTATTTCCTTTTGTTAAAATAAAGAGGACTTTAGATGGCTTGACAATTCTGCAGATTTGGTTCTATATATAGGTCTATATCTCGCTCACTTTCTTTTTTTCTTTTTTCTTTTTACAGACTGCATTTTGATTCGTTGTACACAAATGGGGTACAACTTTTCGTTTCTGTGGCTGTGCACTTTCTTGTCGCCTGAAGATGTTCATCTAATATCATGGGAACATGAGCACATCATAGGGAAAAGCTTCCTACCAGATAGTCTGTGATTTCCTACGAAAGTATTAGTAAGGCCCCACACTTCCTAATGGCATGAGAAATTCAAAGAACTATAAATCAAAATCCCTGCCGTGCAAGGCCTCAGAATTAATCCACCTTGTGCAAACGTGTACATGTATGCACTTGTAAACATGTGGAAGACAAGCGCCTCACAGGTCATGTGGGCAAAAAAAAAATGCTTCAGGAATTGAGAAAAGAGAAAGGTCTTTGAAGGATCAGGTTCATTCAGCTTCAGCATCTCTGTCATCCTGTTTGTATTCTGTGTTAAACATGGTCATCTCTGTTGTTTTCTGGTGATTTAAAAATGGCCTTAGAGCCTGGGCATGGTGGCATCTCTAATCCCAGTGACTCAGAAGACTGAGGTAGGAGGATCACAAGTTTGAGATCAGCTTCAGCAACTTAGTGAGACCCCATCTCAAAAACAAACAAACAAACAAACAAACAAAGGGCTGGGGATGAGGCTCAGTGGTTAAGCACCCCTGCTTCAACAATGCCCTGAACCAAAAAACAAAACAAAACAAAACAAAATTAGTCTTAGCATCCAAGTATCATGGTCTCAGATTCAGGTGGCCTATTAAGATACAATGGAAAACTAGTCCAACTCAGTCATAAAGGGGGGAACTGAAGTTGGTGGGGGGCTAAATAGCTTATTGAAGATCATATGGACTGCCAGTTGATGTGCAAACACCTTGGAAAGTAAATGTATTTTATTTTATATGCTCCTCCTAGCCCCCCAGAACACCTCCAAAAGTAAATATGTTGCATGCTATATACTTCGACTACCCCAGGAGAAGGTCTTCTAGATATACTCTATTGAAAATATTCCATTTGGCTGGAAATTAGAACTGGTTCGAAACCAAATGGAAAATATTGAACTGAGAAAATTAGGCTAATAAATTGACCTTTTTAAAAACCATTTTGAAGTCTGGAATGTATAATTTAACCTCACTGGTGGCCAACTCTCCAATCTATAAGAAAAGAGACATTAATTTACCAATCCTGGCGGTCATTTCCAGCCATGGAAACTAGAATTTAATGATTCTCAATTAATATTCAGCATCATCTTCCTAATGATTTCATGCTTTTTAATTTTTTTGAAAGTGTCCATGCTCCACCTATTTACTAAATGGCAAAAAAAAAAAAAATCTATAAAATGACCCATCGTCTTTCAACTTTGCATGAACATGAAATCTTCAAGCCAATGGGTAGAGATACTGATGATGGAGATACTGAAACATTCCTGTGCTGCTACCTCTTCCTTGGTGAACACATTCCACCTGTCTTTGCCTGAATCATATTCAAAGGTTACTCAGAGATCTTATAAATTTCCTACTCCATCACTTGTGATACAACTGATGGTACAAATCAACTTTGGCTTCCTGGTCAAGTTCCCACATTTTGGTCCAAATTCGTGAACAGTTTTAACAGCTGCGGTACCAGGCCAGGAGGGAGGGGAGCTACAGTAGTATATGCATTTTCTGAAACACTGATTTTATGAAACTAATAACTTTTCCAAAGAATACATAGAGCAAGTTTCAATACTCTGCCACCTCCTAGATGACACCCAGTGACAGAATCCTCAACTCAAAGATGAAATCATTTTGATTCTGCTCTTCTAGACAGACAAACTTAAGTCCAGGGGCTTAAGGGCAAAAGTACATGTGGTTGTAGCAACTTCAGGGGCACCAAGAACTGGGTTTGCTACCTGACCTGCCAGACACAGACTGCCATGTTCCTTTTGGCCCTTCCAGAGAGAGAACCATGAGCATTTTCTTATATAAGGCTGGCTTCAATGCTCACATGGTGAGTGCCAGCCTTCAGTGGCTGAGTTCTCCATGGGTATGTGTTCCCCTCCCCAGGCCTGGACTCCTGCCAACAAAGGGGAGGGCAGAGAGGCAAACAAAGATGAGATACTTGTTTTGTCACAAAGAGCTTTGAGCTTACTCTCTTTCACCCAGTCTGAGTGATGGCTGCTTCTCTTCAATCAAGAGCCACTTTTCCTTAACAAATATGTTTAAAGGCAAATGGTGTCTATTGGGATTTGGTGCATAGTCTAGCAGTATTTCTCAAACCTGGATGATATGTAGTTGTATATGTATCTGTTTACTATTTTACTATGAGTTGTATTATTATTATTATTATTTATTTTTTGTGGTGCTGGGGATTGAACCCAGGGCCTTGTGCTTGCAAGGCAGGCACTCTACCAACTGAGCTATATCCCCAGCCCGAGTTGTATTATTTTTTATGTGGACAGACAAGCCCTTCTTAGAACAATTCAGCCAAGATCCCCAGTGTTGGTGCAGGCATCTGTTATCATCTTGGTTCTTGGCTTAAAATAGAAAGAGAGTATCTTTAATCCATAGATACTATATTTGCTCAGAGATATCACTTTTAATATGATTAAGATTAAATGATTATTTATACAATAATATTTATCCTATTATTAATGGATTAATTTTTAACTCTTTTCTGTTTTTCTAAAATTCTCTGGGGAAAAAATTCTTACTTAAATAAACCTTCCATTAAGTTGAAAAGATTGTCCACTGACTGTCTCCTGATACTCATGGGTGAATATTGGCTATTTAGTAAATTTTAGCTCTAAATATTCTATATAACTTAAAAATATACGTGGACACTTATGTCCAGTAAACAGATACCAATGTGATAAATCCATACGTTCTTCTCCATAGCTTGTGTGAAGTCCACTCTAACAAAAGCCTTTGGCCTCACTGTCCTACTGCACCTACGACCCCCAAAGCAAACACACCTGGTGTGCAAACTCCATCCAAGGCAAAGCACTCGGCTGCCTCTTTTGGACGGATGCATTTGGCTAGAGTCATATCATAAATCACATCCAGC
Organism: Glaucomys volans; assembly: GCA_020662805.1. Taxonomy (NCBI): domain Eukaryota; kingdom Metazoa; phylum Chordata; class Mammalia; order Rodentia; family Sciuridae; genus Glaucomys; species Glaucomys volans. The sequence continues at coordinate 25,725 of JAJEJO010002956.1, read as the reverse complement.
TTTCCATGTTGGGAACTCAACCTGTAGTGGGAGAGATGGGGTAGAGGAAATGAAGTGCAGTGAGTAGAAAGGATGGACACTTCGAAGAGTGACTGAAAAGAAGGGGAGAAATGGGTGGGCTCAGAAGACCACTCTGGGAGCCCACTGATGAACTCCTGGATCTGCAAGGGGAGTGCTATTGTATCAGTCAGGTTCTCCAGGGGGACACAACCAAAGAATATAGAATCACAAGATGGGAATTATTAGATGGGCTCACACAACCTGAGAGCAAAGAGCCCCACAATGGTTGTCTACAGGATGCAGAGACAGGGAAACCAGTAGTTGATCAGTCAAAGAGGCTGGAAGCTTCTGAATAAGAGAAGCCAATGAATGAGTCAGCCTCATTTTGGGGCTGATGAACTAAAATCCTCCTTCAAGAGCTACTGATGCAAGTTTGTATTCAAAGGCCAAAAAATCTAGTTTGATGTCCATGGGCAAGAATAACAGTGAATAGCCACATCCACTCCAGAAGGGTCTAGCACGTGCTCCTGAGTATTCTCCTTTTGCTTTCTCATTCCATCTGGCCCCAGCTCATGGGATGGTGCTGCCCATGTTCACGGCAGGTCTTCCTCATAACCGTGTCTGTAAGCATTCCTCAGTCCAGGCAAGCTGACAAAATTAACCTTCAGGACTACAAATTATAATTAGTTAATATGTTAAGATATTATGTTGCGTTGGGGGTGGTGATGCATGCCTGTAATCCCAGTGTCTTGGGAGGCTGAGACTGGAGGATCTAGAGTTCAAAACCAACCTCAGCAAAAGCAAGGTTCTAAGCAACTCAGTGAAATGCAAAAAATAGGGCTGGCAATGTGGCTCAGTGGTTGAGTGTCTCTGAATTCAATCCCTGGTAGCTGGAAAAAAAAAGATAGTACATTGCAAAATGATAACCCAGTAAATTATGATGATTTTAAAATTGATAAAATGGAGAGTGATTTGGAAATGAGTGAGGACAGTTAAGACTCTAGAGTGAGGCACAGATTGTGTCAGCTCCAATTCACCTTCTACCCTTCAAATTTATTTACTCTTAGGCAATACACTCAATTTTTCTAAACCTCAGTTGATTTGCCTACACTAATGATTGTTTTAGAACAATATAGAGAGGATTAAATAAAATAATCTGCATAAGGTGGCAGACATACAGTGATAGTTGAATCAGGGGTAGAGGTTTGGTTCAGGGGAATTAGGTAGTAGGAAGGACATTTTATTTAAAGCTAATTTTTTTTTAAAAAAATAGGATGATAGTGTCAGATAATAACTTCACCTCATTTAAATGTACAATTCTCCAATCCAGTATAGAAACTCCATAATCAAACAAACGAAAAAAGTTCTGGGCAAAAGGGGAGTTTACAATTGTAACATTTATAGAACTCACTGATAATGACTCATACATTTACTGTAAACATCAAGTAGAAAATAAAATGCAACCATCCATGGCATAAAAGTGATATACTTAGAGACAGAACAAAATAAAAATATTGTCCAGGATCTCTATGACTCTAAGGGCCTAAGAAGTACCAGAGTCTGGTTACTCCCCAAACCATCATCTCCATGCTCAACAGTGTCTCCCCCTGTTGTTGGGAACAAGAACAGAGAAGATCTAGCACACGGAGATACAATTGGCACCAATGAAAACAACCTTTTACCTCTTTGTAGAAATTGCATTTTTGTTACTCACGACTAAATTTAGAGAGGTTGGTCTCTGTGTCCAGATTAGTTGTCAAGAATTGCCTACCAAAACCAGCATGGAAACCAGTCAGAACTAGGTGCAAATGTCAGCCTTGGGCTGGTCATTTAATAAACTCCTTGCAGTCTCAACTTTCTCTTTGGTAAAAATGTACAATAATACAAAAGCCAGCTCTGTTCTCTTTTCTTCTTAATTCCTAAGGCCTAAGGGCTTAGACCAACTCCAGTGGTTCCTTTTACATACTGACAAGACAAGGAAGCCTCCTAGATATTCTTGTCTGCTCCTGCTCTTGGTTACCAGGTTAGGCTAAAGCCTATATTATGGCTACTACCTACCTTAACCATCAGATCAAACTTTTTCCAATCTCACAAAGTTGTCAGCTTCATGGTAGATCAGTCTTTCTAATGCATTTGCCAAACTTATGGAGGGACGCTTGGTAGTAGAAATTGCACTGTACTAGAAATTGTCTGGTTTCAGACAGATAAGTTCCCAATTTCACTAGATGTGTGACTTTGGGTAAGTTTTATAACCTTCCAGAGACTCAGGTAACTATCACAAAATATTTAATACTCCAAAAGTTGTTTCATGTATTACCCACTCACACCTGCCCTGGGTCTGATTACCTCCCATCCATGCTTCCATTTTCTGCCTGTGGTTTGTTCCTCTGACTCTTCAGCATCTAGCAAATTCTCGTGTCCAGATTTATCACATAGCCTAGTGACTCATAATCACCTGACTGAGCCTTAACACTGGGAATAAAAGGGAATTCACCAAGGTAACTCTTCCCCAAAGAGGTGGAGGCCAGTACTACCAAGAATTCATTCTTTCTGCTTTGTAGCAGTGTGTGTGTGTGTGTGTGTGTATACACATGTGTGCATGCTGCAAATAAGATAGTCTTGTGTGTATGTTGGGTGTGTGTGCACAAATGTGTGCAAATAGAGAGGCAGAGTGGATTTTAGGAGTCCTGGAAAGACCACTCTACTCCTTCCATATTCTGCTGGAAATCTGCAGCTATAGCCTAAATTATGCCTTCTAGAGGAACTCATCATATCACATTCAATTTTTTTCCCATTGACTCACTTATCAATGCCACATAGATTCACTGTTTACTGCAGACCAGGCATGATCAGAAGCCTGAAAGTCATCTGATTTCATAGAGTAAAGGTCCACAGACAACTGTTTTTATACAACTAAGTTGTAGAGGACCAAGAATCTAAAGGGCATATGAAGAGACTTAAAGTTGAAGGGTCTTGGCCTCATATGATCCCCTTCTATTGATTTGTGTTGAGTCCTATGTGAAGAGTTCTAGAGGAAGAAGATAAAGGAATTTTGTTAGCGCTGGGGGTTGAACCCAGGTCCTTGTGCCTGGTAGGCAGAGGCTCTACCACTGAGCTACATCCTAATCCCCAAAAGAACTATTTTTTTTTAATGAGGTGGGGTTATTTTAGTGTCAATGTGTGACCCAGTGTTAGGAAAGGACATCTCCTGACTACAGAATAAAACATATGTTGGCTTTAAATCACTGAGGACCCCAATGACTCTGTCCTAGGAGAGTTCTTAATATTCTCAGGGAGTTTCAGTACTTTTTCTTCGGGTACCAATACAGTCATGAAGGGCACCATGAACAAGGATCCTAGTAAGGTTTCAGAGAGACAAGGGTCTAATTTCATTAGATGTGTGACTTTGGGCGAGTTTTGTAACCTTCCAGAGACTCAGGTAACTATCATAAAATATTAATACTCAAAAAGTTGTTTCATATATTACCCACCCACAGTTGCCCGGGCTGATATTAAAATATCAGTTTTAATAGCAGGAAAGGAAAATGCCATACTCAGGCAGCATATGAAGGAAAGTGACAGACAGAGGGTATAACTCAGATGTAGAGCTTGCGCTCAGCAGACATTGAGCTCAATCCCCAACAAGACACACACAAAAGAGTAAATGAAAGTGGCTCTGTCTGACGGGAGGACCAGAGTAGATGCACTATACACTGTATTGGCTAACTTGTACCTGACCACATATAAGACATTCCCTGAGACTTCAGGAACCATGGACTAAGAATTTTGCAAGACAATGAGATGATGTATGAACAAGTAGAGTCAAAGAAGCCAGTAAGGTTAGGACCTCTACGGTCACCATGATCCCTTATTTAACATAACAAGAATGTTTGGGAAACTCTGGTTACACATAATTATTGATTTATTTGGGTTAACAGGATGTTACCACTGGGAGAATTAGAAAGGATATTATTAGTCATTTCAACTATAAAAGTACATAGCTTTATCAGATTGCTTTTCTAAGGCCAAGCAGTGGTCAGCATCAGCTTCTCCATAGGAATGTGAGTTTTGAGTGATAGTAAAATACATCAAAATACCATAAAAGTAGAATGTATTTTTGTCTTCTTTTCAAGAAGGGGCAAGTCCACATAGAACAAGAATTATCAAGATTCCCACAGACTTAATGCAGCAAAATGATGTGATGCATCTTAGAGAGAAGAAAGTTCATTAACAAAGTTTAAAAATGTCAGAAGGGAGCTCAGGGGTCCAGACAATTTAGACTTGGCAAAGGAGGACCTCATACTCAATCTTCTTTATCTCAACTGAGTACAATTTTCCTTTTGCTTTACTCAGACTGCCAAATCCTGCCATCCGTTTCCATCATCCCATAAAACCTGAACCATTGAGACCATGGCAGTGGAAAGAAGACCTGAGCCTTGAAACCGGAGTCTCTGCCCATTCAGCCTTCATCTGTTCATCAGTTAAAATTGTCATAACTGGCCAGTCCTGCCCTGGTATGTCTTCTGTTGTATTTCACAGTCATTTAATTTATAATATACATGTATACTCTATAAGAGAAACAAAATGCAAACTTCATAGAAATGTGTTTCCAAATATTCTCCTTTCCATTATTAATTAATATTTGCTGTTACTTGCAAGAAACATGCAAAGCATTGTAGCACTGGCTTAAAAAGGCAATTTGGCTTCTACTATGTTAATCCAAATGTTCCAATTAGTTTAGTGCTTTCATAATTATGTATAATTCAGTTTGCATTTATGCAGGAAGTGTTTATTTCCATAATTGTAACAAGCACTTAAATTAATTACACTCTAACCTCTTGATTCTATGGGCCAACTGTTGAGTCTTTTTGTTAATATTTTAGAGTCATGCCTTTTTATTTTTGAATTTTCCCCCCTGACTTTGATGTGTTGTTTCTTATCCTTGTTTGGAATTCTCTATGGAATATTCTCAGAATCATCTTGTAGTTTTCTTTCATGACTGAAACTTTGCATTTTAACAGTTGTCTGGAGATAGTTTCTTCCTTGTGAAATATCAGTTTTAATAACAGGAAAGGAAAATGCCATAAATCTGCACTAACCACATAAAGCTGAAGTCTCTGAGAGACTGATTAACATGGAGACTCTACACAGGTTTTTCAATAATTAGAGGCTGTGCTTGCATGGAGCCGCCATGCTCCGGCCTTGAAACCATTTCCCAGGGCAGCCGGCAATTATTACAGCCTGGAGTACGTTTCTTAGATTCTATGCCTCCAGCTATTGAAGCTGTTTTCAAATAAAGGTCTCTTAATTTCACAAAAAGTTAACATCAGCCTGGATGAACAACACTTTTCTGCTAATACCTTTGCTACTTTGCTGGGAAAGGGTCCTTGGAGAGAAGCCAATTAGAAATTCCTAATTTGTTGTTCATCCACCCATAAAAGGTTAAGAACATTCTGGTCTCTGATTACATGAACCGAGTAAAGGGCAGATTCAGCCTCCCGCAGTGCCCTAGCTAACCACCTGTCCCCTTAGCAAATGCTGCTGATAATTCTCTCCAGAGCACAGGAGGGAGTGGTCAGTTGAGTGGTGGGATTGAATATTTATTTTTATGTTTGTCTAAATAAATTCCAGGTGACAAACATGGTATGGAAAAGATGGTCTTTTTTCCCTTTTGGGCTACAGTGATTAGTGCCCTATCAACCTGCAATAAATGATAAATCTTAGCTGTGACAATTTTTAGGGGGAAAAGCATATGTGAACTCATCACCCATAACCACAGAACTCTACTTTCAGATCCCTGTATGGTCTGGATGTAATAAGGAGGACTTGGGAATAACATGACCTTGGAGTTAGCTGCAATGTATTGTTCTCTTGTATCAATGAGCGCTGATGAAATTTTGGCAACATGAGAAAACTTAAGAAACATAAACTTTCTGCCTGATGGTCTTGCTATCTAAACAAGCAACACACGAGACAAAGGCCAAGAGAAAATTAACCTCATCAGCCACAGGCAATGGACTTGGTATTTGATTATTCTTAGTGCTTCCTGTTCTGCCAATTTAACAGTTTAATTTCACCAAATGGGCAAATCCAGTCCAAAATAAAATTCTCTTTAAGCTGGAATGATCTAGGGATGGGTGTCAGTGAAAAAAAGAAATAGCAAAGGGCGAGAAGAAAATCAAAGGAGAAGAAAGCTGGGACTGGGAAGTCAACCCAGGTGTGGTCAACTCCGGCAGCACAGATGAATTTTGATAAGATAGAATCATGATGGTCTAAAGTGGAACAAATTGAATCCATTTGGTAGGTCTATCAGTTCAGCCTGCGCTGTTACTTGAACGTAAAAGGGACACACAAGCATTGATTTTTTTATCTCTTTGGGGGAATTAAAATCATCCATTGCCCACAGCATTTAACCTATTGGTATTTTTTTTTTTTTTTGCGTGGTGCTGGGGATTGAACCTAGGGCCCTGTGCTTGCAAGGCAGGCACTCTACCAGCTGAGCTATATCCCCAGCCCCCTATTGACTTTTGATGCATTACCCTAGATGAACAAAATCCAGGTGGTTAGCTTACTAAGCCCAATCTCAATTGAGTTCTGATGAGACTGATTTCTAATTCTCACTGCATTGTGTCTCAACCCAAATTTTGATTTCATTTTGTCATATTTTTTCAAAAAAGAAAATTCCAGCAATATATACTAAAACATACATGCTATTCAAAATATGTATCCTCTGAGCTTGGTTCCTAATTTTGATCCATGTTTCTACAAAGACTATTCATATCCTCCTGCTGACCAGCCCAAGTAGCTAAGTCTAGAGGCCAGCACACCAGATCAGGCAAGGATTTTATCCAAAGACATGCTATGTGAGACGATAAGGTAGAAGCCAGGTCAGACTGGGAACACCATCAGGCTGCAATGCAGATCTGACCCAGAGTGCAGGGGAGAGGGAAGGGTAGATTTAGTGCTGTGAATTCTTGCAAAGCCACATGGAGTTTTCAAGCTCAAATGGGCTGTGAGAGTAGCCCGTCTTCCAGGAATTGTCCTGTCTCAGTATAATCATCACGCTCATCATTGGTTGCAGGCAGCTTATGAAAAGGCTGGATTTTAAAATGCAGCATCTGAGGTCCTTGGTGAAAGGTACTCCCTACAGTTTGAGACTATGAGGTGAGTTTCTCATGACTGGCCTGCAGAGTGGAGAAATATTACTGAAAACCCATTCAGTTGAGACTCCAGAAAGGCCACACCTTAGGACTTGGGCTTCTTTTACCCTAGGGGAAGGACTGCTCTAATTGTCCCAGCAAAATCTGAAATCAGGTATTGCTAGAGTCAAGATGTTTCACCCAAAAATTAACCTTCTACGAGGAGAAAACAAACAAACAAAACAATAAAAATCTCAGTGTTCTTTAAAGGAAGATATTAAAATCCAGATTTTCAATAATTTAGAATTCAGTCTTTGACATTACAATAGAACACAATTAAGTCAAAGAATCGGAAAAATGTCACATAAAACATATACCAGAGATGACAAATACATTGAAGTTTTCAGATAAGATCTTTGATATAGCTATTACAATGTGTTCAAGAATTTAAAGAAGAAATGGAGATGATGAGTGAGCAGTTATTGCATCATAGAAGAAAAATAGCAACAATAAAAACAGTTCTGGAGATGCCGGAACTGAAAAATGTAATGAGAACAAAGAGTTTCAATGCATAGGTTTAACAGCTGGACACCATACAAAAAAGTCCATCAATTCTGAAAATAGAATAAAGGAAACCATCAAACTAGAATACACAGAAGAGAAAAAAACAACTAACCAATTATAGAGCTTTCAGTGACATGTGGGGGCAGTAGGAACAGCTCAGTGGTAGAGTGCGAGTTTGGCATGTGCAGGAGCTTGGGTTCAATTCCCAGCACTAGAGGGGGATAAAGGACATGATTAGCAAGAAGTTTAATATATGTATATTTGAAATCCAAAAGAAGAGTAGAGAGAAAGAGGCTGGGACAGAAAAAAGATTTAAAGAAAAAATTGTTGAAAAATTTCCAAATGTGACTAAATATAATAATCCACAGGTCCAGGCACTTAAGCTGAAAGTTTTGGGGGTTGAAGAAAAATGATCTGGATGGAAATATGGAGGGCCAGGAAGGAATGAGAAGTTCCAGAAATGGGAAAAATGAAGGTAAAATTAGGACAATATTTCCTGCATATCAATTTCCTTAAAAACAACTGATGGTTTACATTTTTAAAATATATACGATGAGGTTTATAGCATAAAAGGAAGCAATATATATGACAATGGGACTTATGATGGGAGTGGGGTGAGTGGAAGCTGCTGCTAAGAAGGTGTTTATATTATACATGAAGTGACACAAAATAACCTCAAAACAGACTAGATCAAGTTAGGGATGCATATCATAGTCCTTAGAAAAACCACTAGAAAAACTAAGAAGTCAACAGAGAAAATAAAATTTCAATTTTATTTGAAAATAAAAATTTCAGAAAAAGAATTGCTGATTAACCAAAATAAGGAAGGAAAGAAGGAAACACAGGAACATAGCCTAAAAGAAGCAAAGAGCAGGACAGTAGATTTAAACCCTAAATGTAAATGGTCTAAAAGTTTTATTTAAAAGGCAGAGACTGCCCATTTGGATTTTTTTTAAAAATCAGGACCTAACTACATGCTGTGTGCAACAAACACACTTTAATATAAGGATACAGATTAAGGTAGAAGTAAGAGATGGTAAGATTTGTAATTAGAACAATAAGAAAGGCCAAGAGCTTACACTGACTGCCATCAAGGATTACAAGGAAAGTGAATGACCAGAGGAAAGGGGGGTGTGTGTGAATAATGATTAAATAAAAAGTTATTTTAAAAGAAAGGAAGATTCTGTGTGCAACTAATACCCGAACTTCAAAACGCCCAAAGCAAGAACTGATGGAAATGAAAGGAAAAAGATTGAAAGCTATGGTTATCAATGAGATTCTATCTCCTCTCTCAGACAGTGTGACATTACACATGGATAAAACTCCTAGTAAGGGTAAGGAACATTTGAATCATTTTTCCAACCAATTAACACAAGCATTTATTATAGAACACTGCACAAAAGGACTGTGGACTAAATACATCCTTTAAAGTGTAATAGAATATTTAACAAGATACACCATCTGCTGAGAAAAAAAGAAAAAAATGTAATTTCAAAAGATTAAAATTCTATAAAATATATTGTATGCTTATAATAGACTTAAATGAGACATCAATAGCAAATAAAATATCTGGAAATTCTTCTACATGCTTGGAATTTAAGCAAATACTTCTAAGTGACCCGTAGATCAAAGAAGAAATCTTAAGAAAAATTAGAAATATTTTGTATTTAATGATAATAAAAATACAACCTACCAAAATTTTAGGAGGTAGCTAAAGAAATATTTAAAGTAAAATTCATATGTTTTTAGAAAAGAAAAGGGTGTAATTCAATTATCTCATCATTTCACTATAGAAAAGGAGTAAAATATGCCAAAAGGAAGCAAATAATAAAGACATGAAGAAAAATGAGTAAAATAGAAAGGATGGCTGTCTTAATTTGTAGATGATCTGATCATACACTTAGAAAATACTGAGGAGTCTAAAAAGTTCTGTCATAAAATCAATAAGTGAACTTAGCAAGAGCACCAGATAAAAGGTTAGCATGTATTAAATTTCTTACTTGTTGAAATAATTGTGTAATTGAGAAATAAAAATTTGAAATACCACCTAGATAAGTAACAAAAAGACCCAAAATATTTAGGGATAAATGTAACAAATGTTGTAAAAGATTCTTACGATTAAAAATATAAGGCATTGTTGACAGAAATTAAAGAAGGCTGAAATTAATTGAGATCATTTCATGTTCATTGGTTGAAAGATTCAATATTACTATATATAACTTTAGTCAATCTAATATTGTCCTATTAAGTCAATGCAGTTCCAATCAAAATCCAAGAAGTTGTTTTTGTAGAAATTTGTAAGCTGATTTATATGGAAAATGCAAAGGACCTAAATTATGAAAATAATGTTTTAAAGAGTTAGAGGACATATACTGCCTGCATTCAAAAATAATGTCAGTATGACATTAGCTTAAGGAGAAGCATGTATATCCATGGAGTAGAAAAAGAGATCCAAACTTAAAAGGTCAGTTAAATTTTAACATTAGAGTTACCCCAATTTCGTGGGAGAAGTGAAAATCTTCCCAACAAAAAATGCTGGCACTATTGGATTCCATTCAGAAAAAATGTAAATTTGACCCTTGCCTCACTCCATAGACAAAAATTTATTCAAAGTGCAGTCAGTACACATAAATGTAACTGCTAAAATAAAAAAGCTTCTAAAAGAATTATTCGACGATTTCTTTCATGATCTTGGAGTAAGCAAAGATTTCTTAGAAAGCATAAATCATAAAATTATCAATAAATGCAAAATTTAGAACATTTGTTCTTCAAAGTACACTTTGAGCTAGGCATGATGACACACACTTGTAATCCCAACAACTTGGGAGGCTGAGGCAGGAGGATCCCACATTCAAGGCTAGCCTTCGCCACTTAGTGAGACCCTGTTTCGAAAAGAAAAATAAAATGGACTGGGGATGGAATTCAGTGGGTTCGCAGCAAAATGAAACAGAACAAAAAGGAGAACCCTTAGAAAATGAAAGGGCAAGTCATGAGGTAGAAAAAAATCTTTCCAATATATACATTTGAAAATGAACTTGTATCCAGAAATAAAAACAATTCCTGCAAATAACCAATTATTTAAAATCAAACAGCTCAGTTTAAAAATAGGTGAAAGTTTTAAACACGTTTCACAAAGAGAAACATACAAATGGCTAATAAATACCTGAAAACTTTTGTAAATTCATTAATTATCAGGGAAATGCAAATTAAAACCATAATCTGATGACAGCACACTCACTAAAATGGGTAAAAATCTTTAAAAAACACTAAATACTCTTGAGGAAGGAAGTAGAGCAACTGGATTCTTATATATTGCTGGCAGGAGTGTTGAAGTGGAAAGCACTTTGCTATTTCACATAGCATAAAGGTGCTATAGGTAATAGAGTTAATCACCTATCTTACAACTCAGAAATTTTAATCGTAGGCATTTAGTTTAGAGAAGTTAAGACATATATCCAAACAGATTTATGCAAGACTTTTTGTGGCAACATTCATTCACACTAATTCCAAGTGGGAAACAATTCAAATACCATTTAAAGAATAGGTAAGTAACAGACTATTCACATAATAATATATAAATTGACAATAAAAAGGAATAAATTATTGAAATACTCAAAAACACACTGAGCAAAAGATGCCAGACCCAAAACAAAAAAAGCTTCCTGTGTGATTCCACGTATATGAAATTGTAGGACAGGCAAAACTGATCCACGATGATCCAAATCAGAATATAGTGGTTTTCTTTGAGAGGGCAGAAATGAGCTAGTTCTGAGCACCAGACAACTTTCTGTATATTTCATCGAGCGTGAGTTGCACAGGTGTATGCATTTGTCAAAACTCATTGAAATGTGAGCACTGTGCATTTTAGTATGTGTAAATTTACCTCAATAAAATGAATGATTCATAAAAAATAATTTGATATTTTATTTAGCTAGTAAAATAGAAAAACTATTTCCACTAGGTGAACAAGCAGGGATTTTAATTTGATGTGTGTTTGTATAAATTCAGTTTTAAACTCTGTTTTTCTCTATTAAATTATTAGATAATTTATTGAGATGATTATTAAACTCCATTTGGCTCACTAATAGCAACCTTGAAATATGCACTGACTTTTACTTGTGATTTTACAATCATCGGTGCAAGACATTAAACATTTGTGCCTCTGTCATAACACAGCACTGCCTATCCTGTTGCAGTTGAATCTTGGATAATTGATTTACACGGATGAGATGCATAACAGTGTTGTGTAGGTTTAAAAATTTTGTTCCATTTGTTTTGATTGTTTTCATTTCAAATTTATTGTTACCAAGGTCTATTACATGAATAAGATAGATTCTTAAATTACGTATGTGTTTGCTTGCATCATGTCTGATTCGAAGACATGACCTTGTAAAATACCAATAATTTTAATTTTTAAATTAAACATTTAATCTAAAATTTTAATTAAAAAAATTGATTTTAATTTTTAAAAAGATCAGGAGGAAACACACACACACACACACACACACCCTCTTTTGGTATTGGTGCCCAGTGCCTGGAGATAAATATGTATTTGCCTTCTCACAGGAACTAATCTGAAGGAATATTGAAGTGTTGACTGAAGGGAAAATTCATACAGTACAGGTGCATGCTAAAGGGTTAGTCTTGCTGCATGTTTTAAAGGTTTTAAAGGTGGCCATTTGTTAGACAGCTGACCTGTCCCAACCACCTGACCCAACCACCTCATAAAGCTTATTTTGGCTCACATTTTTGAGGTTCCAGTTGGCCTCACCACTTTGGCCCAATAGTGAGGCAGCACATCATAGTGGGAGGTCATGAAGAAACAAAGCTACTCAGTTCAGGGACAAGAAGCAAAAGAAAGGAAGAAGAGGAGAGCAGGGTCCCACAGCCCACCTTGCAAGCACACTCCCAGAGACCTACAGACCCTACGAGTACCCACATCTTAAAATTCACACCACCTCATAATAGCATCACCCTGAGGACCGAGCCTTCAACAGATGTGCTCTGGGGACACATTCAAGATCCAAAAAGCAGCAGTCATGAATTTTGGAAAATTTTAATGAGTTTGCATAAGATAACAATACACTCATACAATCAATGAAACCTTATCTTTTGGTAAATTGTGAATTTATTCCCATAGACACATTTTCATTAAAAATGGTACAACATTCAAACTTGCCTTGAAGCTGGGGACACAACCCAGAAATCATGATATGATAAGGCACAGACCAAGTGGGTAGTTTTGTTTGGAAGAGCAACATAGAGTCCAGATACTTGGAACCAATCTCCATATTAGGAGTGAAGAAGCTGAGAGTAACTTCTTAGTTTGTTTCAAAACATTGACTGGAACACATCTTCTTTAAGACAAGCTATATTAAAATTGTCCAAATGCTTGAGCATATGTTCTTCTCATGCAGGAAGTCATTAGAACAATGTTAAAATGAGCTTATGAATTTAAATTTTTAGGTCCTTTTCTCTATTTCAGTGTCTTTGTGAAATGAGTTCTGAGTGGAATAAAAACATGTTCTAAGACCAAATGCATTTCGTCAAATGCACCTTGCTGTTCCATACAGTTTGATGACATAGATGTTGAAGGAGTTCTCCAAGTATTGACTTTTCCATCTGGCTGCACAGTGGACTTTCCTGGGTAGTTAGAATAATACACATGTCTGGGCATCACCCCCAGAGACTCTGATTTAATTGGTAAGAGGTGCAGCATCCATTAGGGTTTTGTTTTGTTTTGTTTTGTTTTGTTTCGTTTCGTTTTGTTTTTACAGACTTCATTTTGATTCATTGTGCACATATGGGGTACAAATTTTCATTTCCATGGTTGTGCATGATGTACACTCATATCATTCTTATTAATCACACATGCACATAGGGTAATGATGTCTGTCTCATTCCACCATTTTTCATCCATTAGGGTTTTTAAAAGCTTCTGGGGTGATTTTAATGTACAGCACAATTTGAGAACCGTTGCTTTAGAAAGGAAGAGGTACATGTTCACAGGTGGAGGAACTTCCTATGTTGGAATTCTGTAATTATCTGAATAGCTTTAATGGAAAATGTAATAAACTGATTTTATGAACAGGTTCAGATGTAGGAGACAGAAGTTACCCTATGGTTGAAGCAGAAATGAATTTATTTTGGAATATTAGATGCCTTAAAGATCATCAGAAGGCTGAAGAAGTGGATCATATGTTGAGTTTTAGAAGTAACTTACAGCCACATTTCAGAATTGAGCCATTAGGGATCTGTGTGAAGTGGAACTATGAAGGTATTGACAGAGTTGCCAACTCCCCAGAGCCACCTCCACTCTCCAGATGTGGGAGACAGCGTCTGGGAAGTGGCTGTAGTCAGGAAGCCACTGCCATACACCTCAGCACCTCAAAGATGGGTTTGAAAAATGCAGAGCAGTTTTCTCTGAGGCAGAATTACATGAGGGGACCGCAGGAGGGTGGGGAGGAGAGTGGGAGATGCTTTTGAGGAATATGGGTGATCTATGCAGAGAGAATGACAATGTGAAAAGTACAGAGGCAGAAAGGACATAGCACCAGTACAGGGTTCTGTAAGCAACTGAGGACAACAGGGGTAAAGGATGAAAGTGTTGGAGTGGTAAGAAATGAGAAAAGATTGCTGGGCGCAGTGGCTCATACCTGTGATCCCAATGGCTTGGGAGGCTGAGGCAAGAGGATTGCAAGTTTGAGGCCAGTCTTAGCAACTTAGTGAAACCCTGTCTCAAAATAAAACAAACAGACAAAACGGGCTGGAGATGTGGCTCAGTGATTAAGTGCGCCTGGGTTCAAGCCTTGGTACCAAAAAAAGAAAGAAAATGAGAAAAGAAAGGATTCATGCTAGTGGACAGGGTAGGGAGGATGTGATCCCGTGTGATATGTAAATTTGAAATTTTGAAACGCAATGGGGTCCTCAAAGGCATCCCAATGCTGCTGCCAAGGGCACAGTCTGGAGACAGACTGCCCAGATTTGGAGCTCAGCACCCAAGCCGGCTGTGCAAAATTGGCTGTGTGTCACTCAGCCTCTTTGTGCTGAGTGTCCCTTCAGTAACATAGAGAAAAATAACAGTTCCTTTCTCATGGAGTCTTTAGAATGATTAAACGAATTAATAGATGCAAATGCTTGGAGTATAGCATATCATGCAAACTTTAGAAACATTTGTTGTTGCTATTATTTATTTGTAATACAAAAGAATAAAAGAAAATCACCCAGAATTAATGCTGTCAGTCACAGGTTGTTTACTTTCCTCCAAACCACTTAAGAATGTGGTTTGTTGAGAATTCTTCTACTAAAGTCCACAGGCTCTTGTAAGAGTTCAGGAGCAGGACAGATGTTGAAAACCTGGACTAAAGCAGTAACAAAGAGAAGAAGATACAGAACCTAGGAATAATTAGGAGGTCAAGTGGAAGGACTTGGTAACCAGTTGACTTTAAGGAGAGAAGATATGGAGAGTGATTTGAAGATAACTGGATACTGTGCCACAGACTGAGATGGAAAGGAGAGAAGAGAGGAATGGGCAAAGAAGAAAGATCAGGAGAAGGGCACCCAGGTTCACTCCAGGCTGGCTAACATCCCAGAGCCAGTGTTCCAGAAGCAGTTGATGTTATGGTTTTAGAGCTGAGAAGATTCAGGGCCAGAGGAACAGATTGGTGAGCCAGTCAAATCTTGGGTGCAGATGATTTGCCCAGGAGATAATCTAAGGAAGGGGCTTAAACAGTGTTGTCAAAACAAAGGAAGAATTACTGAATTAGAATATGGTGACAGGCAGAGGCACAGGGCTCAGCAGATGCTGGGACCCTAAATCAGAATCCCTGACTTCTATCCTCAAATTCCATTGTTTCCACGGGCAAGTCACCTAAGCCTCACTGAACGTGTTTTCTTCTGTAAGAAGTAGGTAGTGTTTGTGCTGATGACCTGAAGTGTTGTGGTAGGGCTCAAACAAATGACTTACAGAGAAGCCTTGAAAACTTCCTTAAAAATGTAAGATTGTGTTATTAAGCAAACCAGTAAAATGAGCTTGATTTTGTATTTTAAGCCTAGAAAGTGTTTCATTTGAATCTGGAGAGAATAGATGGTCAGGGAAAGAGGATAAAGTAAGATGGCAGAACTCCAGGTATTCACCCATCATGTGGGTCAGCGAGAAGAGAGGCAGGAAGGACAGGAGCCCCTAACTGCACCGCCTGGGAGCTCAAACACACACCTTTCATCCCCCTGGCAGGTGGATGGCACTCCTTCCATCCAGCATAGTCTCATTTACATGGTTTGCAGGTGCGGTGGCTGCTGCTACTTCTCTGCGAAAATATTTCCAAAGCCATTAATAAAAAGGTAACTCGCTGTGTGCTATGGGAGATGACAAGCGTACCTTGGGATGAATGATGGGTAAAGGATTGTCATTTCTCTTCTCAAAATCAGGCTATCTCGCTCATGGGTGTGGGCACCTGTGGCTTGTTAGCGATTCCACTGCGGAAGCCACCCATTCACAGTTGCCCTGGTGGAGCAGATTCGGGCTGTTGCCTTCCTTCCATCTGTCTTTGCTCGGCTTCAGGGCGCTCCAAAACCTGTTTGAGAAGATGCTTTAAAGTCAGCTTTATTTTCCTTTTGAACATTGTCTCCTATTTGGTTTCTAAGTATGATTTCATTAGCCTTTAATCTGGGCTTTGAGGAAAAATGGGGGCAGCAATCCCTTTGGGTGTGATTATTGTGGTTATACGGGGACTGCATTATGAAATAAAGGAATTTATATTGATTCACATTAGAAATGGTAATTGGACTTTAAAACTGTTCAAAGTGGCTTGTGCCAACAACAGTGCCTTGTTCTTTGATAAACGATATTAACAATAACAAAAATTTATTTTTTCATTTAAAAAGTGGCTTGTAAGGATGCAAGCATTTCCTATGACTTATTTCATCTAATCACCATAATGCTATGATTATCCCCATTTTACAGTTGAAGAAAGTGAGGCACGGAAGTTAAGTACGATGCTCATTTCAGGTATGTAATGTAAATATTTTCACATTTTATAAAAATTCAAACAGTTCTACAAACAGGGAAATTCTCCCCCAAACTGCAATATTGATTATCTAATTCTTGAGCTTGGAAATGTTTAATGAATACTGCACGTCTATGAAATTAAGGACAAATACCTTATCCTAACGTTCGAGATCTCTCAAATTCTGATCCTAACTTCTTTCTCCAGCCCTATTTCTCATGAATTCCCAAACTCAACCATCCTCAACCAGGGGTGCTCTTACAACTGGGGACTATTTGGCAATGTCTGGAGACATCTGGGGTGATCGTGACCTGCAGGTGTTCCTGGCATCTAGTCCGTAGCAGTCAGTGATTCTCTTTTTGTGGGCAAGGTACCAGAGATTGAACTCCGGAGCACTCTACCACTGAGTCACATCCCCAGCCCTGTTTTGTATTTTATTTAGAGACAGGATCTCAATGAGTTGCTTAGTGCCTCATTGTTGCTGAGGCTGGCTTTGAACTCACGATCCCCCTGCCTCAGCCTCCCAAGCTGCTATGATTACAGGCTTATGCCACCACATCCTAAAATGCACACAAGAGTTCCCTTGCAACAAAGAACACTCACCCAAACTTTTCAAAACTGCCAAAGTTGAGAAACCTTGCCTTCTCTTATTCAGCCAAATGGGATGATTCAGGGCACCTTACATAGTCCCTGGGCATTTTGTCTTTGTAGCCATTGTTCATCTATTCCTTCACTAAATATTCCTAGAGCACCACCATGGGCCCCATCATGATGTGACCCTGTCCCCCTCCCAAATCACAACCCTGCCTGGGAGTCTGCGACACACACCCCCATACAGAATTGTGTACTACTTACGTATGCATGCTTCCATTAAAACCACCAACAGGGTTAAACAAAACAAGACCCCTCTCAAATGCCGTATGAGCTGTATCTTTGCTCTTCTATAGTTGCTTTTTTTTTTTGTAAAATGTTTCTTTTTTTAATTTATTTTTTTAATGTTTACAGACTTCATTTTGATTCATTGTATACAAATGGGGTACAACTTTTCATTTCTATGGTTGTGCATGATGTACATTCATACCATTCATGTAATCATACATGTACATAGGGTAACGATGTCTGTCTCATTCCACCATTTTTCATACCCCTACCCCCTCTCATTTTCCTCTTCACAATCTAAAGTTCCTCCATTCTTCTTTCCATTCTTCTCTTACCCCCCACACCCCAACCTGATTCTATAGCATCATCCACTTATCAGGGAGAATATTGGGTCTTTGTTTTTGGGGATTGGCTTATTTCACTTAGTATGGTATTCTCTAATTCCATCCATTTATTTGCAAATGACATAATGTTATTATCCTTCATGGCTGAGTAGTATTCCATTGTGTATATATACCACAGCTACTTTATCCCTTCATCTGTTGAAGGGCATCTAGTTTGGTTCCACAGTCTAGCTATTGTGAATTGAGCTGCTATAAACATTGATATGGCTGTGTTACTGTAGTATGCTATTTTTAAGTCCTTTGGATATAAACCAAGGAGTAGGATAACTGGGTCAAAAGGTGGGTCCATTCCAACCTTTCAGAGGAATCTCCACACTGCTTTCCAGAGTGGCTATACCAATTTGCAACTCCACCAGCAATGTAGAAGTGTGCCTTTTTCCCCACATCCATCCCTACATCTATTATTGTTTGTGTTCTTGATGATAGTCATTCTATTGGAGTAAGATGAATTCTTAGAGTTGTTTTAATTTGCATTTCTCTAATTACTAGAGATATTGATCAAGGACTTAGAAATTAGACCAGAGACTCTGCACCAAATGGAAGACAAATTAGTCCCGAATCTTCATCACGTTGGCTTAGGATCAGATCTCCTTAACAAGACTTCCAAAGCACAAGAAATCAAAGCAAGAATCAATAAATGGAATGGACTCAAACTAAAAAGGTTTCTCTCAGCAAAGGATACACTCAATAATGCAAAAAGAGAGCCTACAGAGTGGGATAAAATCTTTTCCACACACACTTCAGATAGAGCACTAATCTCCAAAATTTATAAAGAACTTACAAAACTTTACACCCAAAATACAAAGAACTCAATCAATAAATGGGCCATGGATCTGGACAGACACTTTACAGAAGAAGACGTACAGATGATCAATAAATATACTCATTTTTTAAAAAGTTAAATTTTATGATATGGCCAGGCACAGTAGCACATGCCTGTAATCCAAGCAACTTGGGAGGCTGAGGCAGGAGATTTGCAAGTTCAAAGCCAGTCTTAGTAACTTAGTGAGGCCTTAAGCAACTTAGCAAGAATTTGTCTCTAAGTAAAAATATATTTACAAAGGGCTAGGGATATAGCTCAATGATTAAGCACCCCTGGGTTCAGTTCCCAGTATCCCTCCAAAAAATACCTATGATATAAAGGTCTTGTCAGTGAGTGGAAATTCACCAAAGTTTGTTCCTGACAGATTAAATATGAACCCTTACATACCATTTTTCCATGGGAGAAATGTTTAAAAATCTCAAATTTCCTTGTCTCATGTTGTAAAGCAGATCAATTTTCATTCCCAGCAAGTTGTTATTATTACTATTTTAAATCACAGTTTGGAATGTGACCGTGCCTAGTTATTGAAGATCTGGTCAGCACATCACAGGATTTAAAGAGGAGAGGGCTGTGTCCGCGTGAAAGGGCTTACATCTGTCAGTTTACATGGTGTTTCATTCCAGCCCCGAAATTCATAAAAATTGATTCAATTAGATTGTACTAACGGCCACGAGGAACCAGACACTGTGTTAGACTCTGCGACTTGGAAGGAAGCCCTGCGTGTTCTTTCTCCCAATGAGGTCAAGTAAACATTTTTAATTCTTCTGAATGTTTTATTGTGGCAGCAGAGAAATCATTCCCATGGACAACCATTCTGATGACCAGGTGACAGAAATGATGGTGAGTGTAATGAGGGACCACTTCTTCTTAGTACTGAACCAGAAACGTCAGGAGAGGGAACTTGGAAGGTATGAATTAGCAGGTCATAACAATGACGTTGAAGACCAGGGTAAACGGAAATTACTGACAAAGTCATTCATTTTATATTTGGACAATTTTTTCTATCATCCAAAATGTTTCTTAATGTGCCTGCACCCTCCTATTTTAATGTGTTACCAAGTTCTCAGTTATGAGAGTATATGATGTATGTCCATGAATTTTGACCCTTTCCTCTCTTCTGGTTCAGGCATCAGGTTCATAGTAAGTAATTTCTGCCTTCTTGGGTGTACAATCATATGGCTTCAATGCAAAAACAAGAAACACACAACATCCCCAAACAAACAAAACAACAATTGCCTTTCTCTATAGGTGGGTTATATAAATGGCACAAGTCAAACTGTGTCCATCAAGCACCCCAAGCCAGTGCTGGTGCCCGCTAAGCTCTGTTGGCTTCTTGGGAATTCTCTTCTGACATCATTGTCCCTGTGGTTGTTTTCTCCTGCCATAAAAATGTGGAGTGATTTTGCTTCTCTGGGGAGGGGGCTCAAGTAAGTTAAGGGAAGAGGAGAGAGTGATTGAAAAGAGGAAGACTGGAAAATTAACTGCCAGAACATAAAACTGGATCATTTGAATCAAGGAAGAAGAAATTTCATGATCCTGGGTATAATGATCCTTGGAGCATCTTTCCAGGTAATAAAAGCAGATCTAGTTTTTTAAATTTTAGTGGTCCTGCGATTCATAGGAGTGTTTACTACAAAGGCAACCATGGTCATCCTCAAACTTGAAGGTTTATGTAAATTACCTGAGAACCATGTCAACATGCAGATTCTAATGCAGAAGGTCTGGGAGGGACCAGAGGTCCTCAGTTCCAAAAACCTACTGACTTTATTTTTAATGAATGACAAGAACAAAGCAGTCTTGGTTCTTAAACTTGACTACCTACAGGGATCACAAAAGGAATTAAAAAATAAAAATCCTGCTACTGAGTTTCAATTCTCAAAATTCCTATTCAATTGACAAAGACCTCTTAAAGCTGCACATGTGACTCCAAAGGACAGGAGATTTTAAGAACCACCATGTTGGGGATGTTGGTTTCATAACCCAGTAACCCACCCCAGCCATCCCCAAGTCCTTTCCCTGCATCCTTTCACAGTCGAGAACTGGAAGTATTCACAGTAAATAATTTTGGTCCCAAGAGAACACTGTGGTCTACCTATGTTTGATTATGTTAACAATCAAGGAACCCTTGTGGTCTAGAAGAAGCTCTAGGTGGGCTCACTGTGAAACACCACAAACGCTCAGTGAATCAGTGGATCCTCTGGGACCACTGGAATCCAAGTCTCTGCCCTTCCATTAGTGCCAGGAATCCCATCACATCCATTAATAGATGTTAAATTGTGGCCTTCTTCACACCCCCAAGAAGAGGAAATTCTCACTGGCTTATCTTGTAGAGGTCTTTGGTATAGATGTCTGTAAATCACCTGAACAAAAGCAGAGACACCTAAGATGAATTGGGGAGGCCAAGTCCAAAACAGAGACCATTCCCCATCTTTTCTGGAGGATGGAACATCTAAGTGGAATTGACATGCTCTCCTTGAATGTTAGAATCTTCCCTATGGGTTTCACCACTTCTCTGGGCATTATGGGTTGTGGTGGTGGTAGACCAGGCTTCAGGGGAATGCATGTGTTCAAAGAGCTACTTTTCAGTGTCTGAAACTGTCCTGTATATCTTACTCATTTGCCACTGACTGGTTGCTATAATTTGAATTTTGAATGTCCCCTTACACCCATATGTGAAAACCTGATCCCCAGCCCCTGGCACCATTGGGATGTGGTATAACAGTTAGTAGATGGGTCCCAGTGGAAGGAAGTTAGGTCTCTGGGGGCGTGCCCTTCAAGGGGATGGTGGGACCCCTGCCTCTTCCTTCTCTCTTTCACTTCTGGCAACCATGAAAAGAGCATCTTCCTCCACCACATGCTCCTCTCCCCACCATGTGTAATGCCTTGCCACAGGCCAAAGGCAACAGGGCCAATTGGCCATGGACTGAATCCTCTTAAACTGTGAGCCAAAATAAGTCTTTCTTTATTTTGATTATCTCAAGTATTTTGTCACAGTTATGGAAATCTGACTAACACACTGGCTCATCGGTTTCAGGAGTAAGTATTACAAGACATCGAAAGAACTCATTAATTGTGTGAAATCCAGCAAGGACCCCCAGAGACTCTATTGCATTCTTAACCAGGACACCCATCTTTGCAGATAACGCAGCATCTTTTCTTGCTTTCACAGATTCTCTGGAAAAACAATCATGAAAGTGGCTCCTAAAATTTAAGGCCTTCAGCATTTATAAAAAAGAACCTCATGTATAGGGTGAGGACATTTTCTGCTGAATTTTTAAACACAGTTCATGGGGCCCCCTATAGTCAGAATGAGCTTCATGCTGAGATCTTATTTTTTTCTTCTCGAATAAGTTTAGAGCTGGCATGGCAGATAATGAGGACACTTTAGCATGCACAACAAGGCGGGAGTTAATGTCTCGCCTGACATTATTTCCTGCCGAGCAGAGTATGGCAGAATGAAAAATATTGTTTGCTACTTCTTTCTAGGTTTTATCAGGGGAGGAAAATATTGTAGGGGACAAAATCAAGTTCCCCCAGTAAATGTTTAAATTTATTCCATAATAAGCATCATCCTAATTTGGCATACTTGAAAGGACTTAAGACATTATGATTTGGTGCACAATGTCCAATAAAACCATCTTCTGATCATTTTGTCCCACCTGCTTGTTAAGCCTCAGAGAAAGGTCACCTGACACTTTGTAGTCAATTCTCTTTGAGCATGAAGGCTTGAAAGGAGAACTTGTCACAAAACACAAAGTCCCTTTCTGTACTGCCTGGTCTCAGCGAGATGCTGTAAATAAAACATAGGTGAACTAAAACACAAGCAGATAGATCTTTGGAGATGATCTGGTAGAAATCTGGATAAACAAAGCATTGCTTCTGGGGAACCTGGCAGGACACATCCCACACTCTGTCCTAAGGATTACCTACGAGGAAACGACTTGTGACTAGATGCAGGGGAGCAAACAGCTTGTGGATGAGATCTAGTCACAGCCCGGCTCCTGCAGCCCTTGAGACAAAATGTTTCTACAAATCAAAGCAAATTCATATGTAAACAAACCATAGGATACGATGTGGTATGCAGGCCAGGCAGAGGCTATTTCCCAGAGCCTGATTTTGTTTTAGATAGCAGAAAATAAAAGGTATGACTGCAAAGTTCTTGATCCTTGCAAACTCTAGGTTCTGATTAATGAGTGCTCATAGTCACGTCAAAAAGTCAAGTGTATGTCTGCAACTCTGCTCTCTTCCTCCTCACCCTATCCAAGGTCCCGTCCTAAGTACCCTCAAATCTGAAAAGGATAAGTCTTACAAGATAATACACTGGTTCCAATTTTACTCAAGTCCCTTTTTATTATTTTATTTTAATTTTTGGTGCATTATAATTATACATAATAGTGGGATTCATTATGCCATATTTGTACATGCACATAACATAATTTGATCAATTCCATTCTCCAGTATTTCTCCTTTCCCTTCCCTCTTCCTTCCCCCATTCCCTTATTCTACTCGTCTCCCTTCTATCATTATTATTTTTTAAATTAGTGCCTATGGTTATATATTAGCACAGGATTCACTGTGGTGAGTTTGTACATGGACATGACCTAATTTGGTAGACTTGGTTCACCAGTACTTTCTCTCTCTCTCCCTCCTTCTTGATCCTCTTCCTCTTAAATTTTTTTTTGAAATTGAAGTTGAAATTGAAATTGAAATTGCCATTTTAAATCCATGTGACCTCGTGCCCATCCTTGGGTGTTAAATGGGCATAGCCACCCCAAAGAGCTGCTGTGGAACTTGAATGGGTGAATGTATATAAAACACTAACAGTATCTGTAAGTGATCAACAAATGTTAGGGCAAATCAGGCCAAGATAAAGAGTAGGCAATAGTCACATCAAACTTCCCCAATAAATCTAGATGTCCAATGAAGCCTTTAAGAGTCGTTTTGTGATTTCCCCCATAAAAAGGAGAGGAATGGAATAGCACATTTCTCCGAGGTCTCTCGCTCTGTTTCCTGTCGATCTGTCTTGACAGGCATCGTACGTTATCAGTGAAAGCATCTTCATGTGGTGGACCACGCTGCAGGACACGGAAGTGAGGGGTCCAAGCTAGCTCTCTGCTTCTGTGAGTTGTTGCTTTTCTTCTTTATTATTTGTCAGTAAACGCTGTGAAATGAAGGTCATGACACCTTGAGTCATCTCCTAACCTGAAAATTTTTCTTACCCCAGTGTTTTCACCCCAGTAAAAGACAAATGCAGAAGTGTAGCAGTCCCCGATAGAGCGTGACCCTCTCTGGATTTTAATGATTCCAGAACTGATCATATCCCTATGTCTGCCCTCAGCTTCCCTCTAAGCAAAGGAGCAAGAAGTTTGCCTCATGTTAGTTTCCACTTACTGTTTCAGAAATGATCTGGTCAACACTTACCTAAAACTGGAAATTGGAGGTTGATAGAGAGGGCTGTGTGGGTTTACTCAGGTTTACTGGCTAGGCTCGGTTTGAATTTGAATCCCCTGAATATGTCACTCCGGTGAATCCGGGGTGGCTTGCTTGCTGGCTGGACCTGCCCTTCTGTGAGAGAGGAGTCAGCAGAACCCATTAAGCATCTCATTTTCATGGAGAAAATTTTTGTTTAGTGGAGCTCTGTAACTCATTTCCAAAAGCACCCAAATAGTTTAAATTTTTATAAGTTGTGCACGCAACGATCACTTCTCTTGAATAGCTAAGTGAGGAAGGCAGGGAGGGCTGAAGGGAAGTTTTCCTGTGAATGCAATGTTTGTGACTGGATTAACATCTGCCTGCTAGAATTGCACACACTCTTAGCTCTCAGAAGGTCCCAATTAGGCCTGACATATTGCCATCACAGTGCACATATTCCCTGTAACAACCATATTAAACTCCAAGCTCTGTTGGTGCGGGGTGAGTTTGAAAGTAGGTTTCCCAGCCAGGGTGGGTGGACAGATTCCCACTTTATCACCCCATTCCTTTCTCCACCTGATTACAAATTCCTATTATAGCACCCTGCTTAGGGACATCCTGGCTGCAGACACAGCCAGGATTTATTTGTCAACAATTGTGTACACTTGATACACAGAAAACCACCCTGGCTGGATGGGGAGAATCACACTGAGACCCCACAGACATTGTGAAGCCAATCAGAAGTCAAGAGAAAATAGCCACTTGGAAACTTCAAGTTTAAAAAGTGTGCCAATGTAATTCAAATTAGATGGGAGCTGCAAATAGGAGGCTGAAGAGAAAATAATCCCATTCATGAAGTCATTGGGGTGCCCACATGTCACCAAGAATATTCTTGCTTAACTGATTTTCCCCTATATTACTACTTTTTGTCACCTAAGACATGCACAGAAATACATACAAACACACGAAACAATCCATTCTTCACCAAGATTCTCCATCACGGATCCTTCACAAGCCAAGACAAATTATACTCATTTGTTCAATCCATTTTTCAATAATTTTTATTGAACCTTATTAGATGCCAGATTGCTGGAGCCACACATCTTTGAATAAACACTCATAATTTTTACCTTTTAATTTTCAGGAGAAAAATACTTAAAAAATAAATAAGGAACTGAGGGTGTAGCTCCATGGTAGAGTACCAGATTAACACATTCCAGGCCCTGGGTTCAAGCCCCAGCATCAGAAAAAGTAAACAAGAAAATAACCAATAAGTGCTGCGTGATGAAAATAACTAGTGATGTCCTAGTGAGCACTATTTCTGGATAAGTGGTCAGAGAAGGCTTCTTGCTAGATTGCAATGGAGGACTTCGTGATAAGAGAGAGCATGCTTTGTGAGCAGCTGGGTTTAACAGCTTGTGCAGAGGCCCAAAGGTAGGAACAGCTTTGGCACATATAAGGAATAGGAAAAAGCTAAATGTAACTGGAGCACAGTGGTT